>RCUC01148011.1:0-74560 GCA_003697995.1 Taxidea taxus jeffersonii
TAAACTGCTCTAAAGGGATTATTTAAGAACTAAGCAGAGCCTCTTGGAAGGGGAAGCTGAGAAAATCTGACCTGGGTAGCCTGAGAGTGGTCTCAACACAGAGTAGCTATAAATAACTTTCTACCCCATGCTGTATTTTCTATACCTTCAAGTAGTACTCTAATATGTTGCAAGGTATGCTGGGGCTGTGCCAATTTAGGGCAGAAATTGACAAACTCTTTTTATAAAAGGCAAGATAATAATATTTTAAACTTTGTGGGCCATAAGGTCTCTGGCTCCACTATTCAACTCTGCTATTGTAGCATGAAAGAAACCATAGACAATACAGAAATAGAAGTGTATCTGTTTTCCAGTAAAACTTTATTTATAAAACTAAATGGCAAGGTTGAAGGACAGTAGTTTTCTATCCATTGATTTAGAGTAAAATATTATTGTGTGCTTAAGGTAAAGTGATAAAGGGACACTTAATCCCACCCCAAGGTACCATCTCCTCTCCAAGACAAGAAGAACTGCAAGAGGTGGTCAGTGGAGAGGTAATGTAGTGGTCACTATAGGGAGGTCACTAGAAAGCAAATGAAGCATCTAACCTCCAAGAACTGTCTGAGAGACACCAGAGGGGGTGGAAACCATACCTTGATACTGTGATATCATTTTGAAGTTGGGAAACACACTCCCTATCCAGTGTGTTTGCTACATCATAATCCTTTTTCTATGTAGTTCCACCAAAAGTAAATATTGTGAGATGTTTCAGTGTCTTTCCAAAGTCCTAACATGATGCATGTATGATCATCTAATTGGTGTATTTAGTCTGGAATTATTAATAGTCATCACCATTGTTCTACATAATTAGCTAGACAGTTTAGTTAGTAAGAAGATCCACAGGTATTTACATTATTGCTCCCATATGCTAGCATAATAAAAAATCTGATAGGACATGTAGAAGCAGAAAGCATAATCTTGGCAGAGAAATAATGCTGCAATCTATTCAAGACAGAGGGCCCAAATTTAATTGAGACAGTTGGGAGGGAGTGAGAGGAGATACTTAATTGGCAGATATTTGATTGCAGGATTTCCCATGGGTTGGCTAGGCCTGAGCTTTACTAAAGAAGAGTTGCCATGCATTCATGTCGTGCTGAATGATGGCCACATAGGTGGAAGGGACTGAGCCTAGAAGGGCCAGATCTTGGTAATTCCTGCAGAAACATGGCAGGGTTGCGGGGGCAGCAATGGTTGACACTGGCCTTATGCCTTCTTCACACTGTGCTAAGGTCTTGCCTGTTAATATTCAAATATCTCTTGACTTAAGAATGTGACTTTTCCCTTTGAAGACAAAAGTTTTCCCCCTTTTAACAGAGTTATTGGTTGGGTGCTGACATTTTGCTGCTGGATTTCCCTGGATCCAATCCATTTGACTGACCATTGAATGACCTTTGGAACACAACCAACTCCTAAGTTGGGAACTACTAGATAATTGCTTGCTTTTCTTATTTTGTTGTGTAGGAAAAGGATCAGTGTGATGGACTGTATTATCAGATTCAATTCCTACTTTTCTGTAAAGTGAAATAACTTAAAACAATTGAACAGCTGAATTATATTCTTGAGATAGAAAGGCTCTTAAAAGACTTTCTAGTCCATCTTTTATGCCTGAACTAATAATAATAATAATTTAAGATTTTAAAAATAATCAAACCAAAAGGATATAGTAATTTTACTGTTATGCGCCCTCTCATAGGCCTTGAAATTTTTCATTGCAGGACCAAAAAGTCCATTAACATGTTGTCAGAATTTAAAGGTCATAAAGCACACTAAGAAAATTCAATATATGCTCAATGAAGAGTTTATAATTGGTAATGGTAGAGAATATGATTTTAGGCTTTTAATATTATTTTATAAACCATGAAACTAAAAACAGGACAAGATCATGCAACTTGAATTTTAGTGTATATTACTGTAATGACAGTAGGCTCCAAAATTTTATGTATGCTGATAACAGAAAATAAAATTTCCAAGTATTGCAAGTTTAGAATGTTATTATCGAGTATTCTGTACACCTTATATCATAGTTTGTGAAACTGGAATATGTACTTTGCTATTTATTTTTACCAACTATATGTTATAATCTTTAACAAAATAAATTTAAAGGTATAAATTCTTAAAGATTCTAATGTAAAGATAGGTTTTTTTTTTAAAAAAACCCTCCTAACCAAAATTCTTTTAATTATTTTTTTTCTAAAGATGAAAGCTGTATTACGTCCATTACGTTAAAAGTTGATAAACTCTCCCATAACTGGAATAGATCATGATACAACAGACCCATTATAACATCTTCAGTTTGAGGGGCAGTGTCCACTCTTATAGCCTTTATCTCTGTGGCTTCCTCATCCCAACCTAAACAAAACTGTATCTGTGTACCCTAATGGGCACTTAGCCACATATTACTAGAATTCCTATTAAAAATGTCTCCCTTTTCTTTTTGGCTCATAATAATCCAAAGTTATAGAAAAATAAATGGATAACTAAACATAAATATCTCACTCTGTCATTTAATATTTCATGCACACCCTTTAATTAATTCTGCTCAAAGAGACGGTATTTATCTGCTGATCTTTTGGAGGGACTTGTTTATTGTCAATGACTGTGCTCACTGGCAGATACTAAAGGTATAGTGTGATGCTATTGAGTTGCTCTGTTATATTTAGTGAGAGTAAAGATATTTGTTCCTAGATTTACGAACGTAATTTAGAGGTTGTAAGACACAATCTTTTTCTAACACTGTATAAAAGAAGGAAATGACTGCTGTAAATATTTTGTGTTAAGCAATAGGATAATATTTGCAAAATATAATATATTAAAGGACAATATTGAAATGGAAAGATAAATTTGTCTTCTAATGTGTTGTTTTATTGAATATTTTTTCACTGTTGTGATATACAGAATAATGGTTTCCCCAAAATGTCCACATCCTAATCTTGGGAGCCTGTGAATACATTACCTTACTGACAAAATGGACTTTGCAGATATGATTAAGACCTTAAGATGGGGGCATCTGTGTGGCTCAGTGGGTTAAGCCTCTGCCTTCAGCTCAGGTCATGATCCCAGGGTTCTGGGATCGAGCCCTGCATTGGGCTCTTTCCTCAGCAGGGAGCCTGCTTCCCTCTCTGTCCCTGCTGCCCCTCTGCCTACTTGTGATCTCTCTGTCTGTCAAATAGATAAAATCTTAAAAAAAAAAAGACCTTAAGAGGATTGATTTTCCAGATAGGACTATCTAAACACATGTGTCCTTAAAAACCTTAGAAGTCTTAAATTCCCTTCTGAGATATGGTCAGAGAGACATTTAGCCATGGAAAAATTGTAAGAGAAATGCCAAATAGTTGGCTTTAAAGATGGAGAAAGTAGGCCACAAGCCAATGAATGTGGCAGCCCTTAGAAGCTAGGGAACAAAAAGAAACAGATTTCCCCCAGAGCCTCCAGAAAAGAATACAGTTTATTGATGCCTTGATTGTACTTCAAGGAAACTTGTGTAGAATTTCTGACCTACAGAAGTATAAGATAGATACAATTTTGGTATTTTAAGTCACCAAATTATCGGTATTTTTTACAGAAGTAAAACAAAACTGATACAACTGACTATTCAATATTCCAGATTATCCATCTCACCCCAGAATATATCCAGTCTACCTACAGTATTGTACCTTTTATTATGTCCTCTGATTTCATATTTGGTAGTTCTTAATCTTCCTCAATTTATAGATTTCAACAGGAATATCACTTGTGTCAAATAGACATAACCATATCATACAGCCTCTATATTTCTAAAAGTTAAGAAAAGCTCCAATATATACATGCTTTTTAATTTTAAAAACATTTAATTAGTTTTGACACATCACCGAAAATGCACATATAAGACCTGTACCTCTAAAACAAATAATAATACATGATATGTTAATAAAAAATGCATATATGGGTTCTAATCCAAGATGGCAGCATAGGAAGATCTTGAACTCACCTTTCCCCAAGGACACACTGGAACAATTATCACTGGAGAAATCTACAAAATAGCCAAGTCACTCCACCACATTGGGCAAACAAAGAAATATGCATATCAAAATGGGTTTCGACACACTCTAAACTACTGGGAACCACTAAGTACAAAGTGGGTAGTTTGGACAATCACAAAATTTGGAGAGACAACTTAATGCTAGGACAGCGTTAAACAATAAGATTCATTTCTTACACTAGAGTACTTCATCAAGATGGGGAGAAGTTGCTATTTTATCTAATGTACAGAAATCATTACAGTATCAGGATAATGAAGAAACAGAAGAACATGCTCCAAATAAAAGAATAAGAAAAAGTCCAGGAACAGACCCTGATGAAATAAAAGTAAGTGATTCACCTGATAAAGAGTTCAAAATAATGTTCATAAAGATATTTTCCTAGATCAAATGAACTATGCATGAACAAAGTGAGAGTTCAACACAGAGAATATATAAGAAAGAAATAAACAAAATTCATAAAGCTGAAAGGTACAATTGGAATAAAAAATCCAATAGAGGGGTTCAGTGTTAGATTAGATCAAGCAAAAGAAAGACTCAACAAACTCAAAGTCAGGGAAATGGGATCCATCTGATCATGGGAACAAAAAGAAAAAAATATTGAAAAAAAATGAAGATAAGTAATTGAACACTTGTAGGACATCATCAAGTGCATTAATATTCACATTATAAGAGTACCAGAAGGGAGAGAAAGTGGTAGAAAACGTCTTCAAACCAATGATGGCTAAAAATTTCCCTAGCCTGGGGAAAGAAATAGACATACTGATCCAGGAAGCCCATAGAGTTCCAATAAGAAGAGTCCAATGAGTCCCACAGAGAAGTATATTATAATTAAATCATCAAAAGTTAAAGACACGGAAAGAATCTTAAAAACAGCAAGAGAAAAATTTATCATATACAAGAAAATGTCCGTAAGATTATCAGCAGATTTTTAAGCAGAGACTTTGAAGCCCAGGAAGAAGCCTACTATGTTTAAAGTGCTGAAAAAAAAAGCCTGCGAGCCAAGAATACTCTACTTGGTAAAATTGTCCTTCAGAACTGAAGGAGAGATAGAGACTTCGAGACAAGCAGAAGCTAAAGTAGTTCATGACCAGTAGACAAACCTTACAAAAGAATGTTAAAGGGAGATCTTCAAGCTGAAATGAAAAAAAGCTAATTACTTACAGGAATACATGAAAGTATAAAGCTCACTGGTAGAGGTAAATATATATTTAAATTCAGGATATTTGAATGTTGTAATGGTGGTGAGTAAATCACTTATAAATCTAATATGAAGGAAGAAGAAAAAAGTATAAAAATAACTATAATAATTTGTATATGCATATACAAGGTAAAAAGATTTAAATTGTGACATCAAAAACAAAACATTGGGGAGAGATTAAAAATGCAGAGCTTTAGTATGCATGAGAAGTTGTTATTGGCTTAAAACAGACTGCTGGGACCCTAAGTTGTTTTATGTAAGCCTCATGGTAACCACAAAGCTAAAACCTATAGTATATGCACAAAAGATAAAGGAATCTCAGCATACTTCTCCAGAGATATCAAATCACAAAGAAAAGAGTAAGAGAAGAAAGGAAAAAAGAAATTACAAAACAGCCATAAAACAATAAACAAAATGGCAATAGTAAGTCTATACTTATCAATAAATACTTTAAATGTAATATACTAAATTCCTCCATCAAAATAAGACCTAACTGTATGCTGCCTACAAGAGATTAACTTTACCTTTAAAAGCATACAGACTAAAAGTGAAAAGATGAAAAAAGATATTCCATGCAAATGGAAACCAAAAGAAAGCAGGATTATATTATATCAAACAAGCTGGACTTTAAGCCAAAGACTGTAATAAGGGACAAAGAAGACCATTATATAATTACAAATGGGTCAATCCAAGAGTAATATATAATTTTTGTAAACATTTATGCATTAAACATAGGAGCACCTAAATATATAAAGTGTATATTAACAGAACTAAAGGGAAAAAAGGACAGCAATACAATAATAGTAGGGGACTTTAATACCTCTCTTTCAACAATGGATATACCATCCAGAGCAAAATCAATAGGAAAGCTTTGGACCTAAACTATACATTAGACCTGATGGACTTAACAGAACATTCTACCCAACAGCAACAGAATACACATTCTTCTCAAGTACTCATGGGGCATTCTGCAGGACAGATCATATGTTAGACCACAAAACAACTTATATTAAATTTAAGAAGATTAAAATCTTACCAGGCTTCTTTTTTGATAACAATGTAATGAAAGTAGAAATCATTTGTAACACGAAAACTAGAAAATTTGCAAAAATGTGAAGATTAAATAACCAATAGATCAAAGGAGAAATAAAAAAAAATATACTGAGACAAATGAAAATGGAAGTACAACACATCCAAACTTATGGGATGCAACAAAAGCACTTGAAAGAGAGAAGTTCATAGTAATAAGTGCCTACATTAAGAAACAAGAAAGTTCTCAAATAAACAGTCTTCAAGGAACTAGTAAATAAATAAACAAATGAAGCCCGAAGTTAATAGAAGAAAGACAATAGCAAAAATTAGACAGAAAAAATAAAACAGAGACTAAAGAGGAGAAAAGATCAATGAAATCAAGAATTAGTTTTTAGAAAAAGTAAAGAAAATAGACAAAACTTTACCTACTCTAATCAATTATGAGAAAGAAGAACAAAGATGGAGGGGCGCCTGGGTGGCTCAGTGGGTTAAGGCCTCTGCTTTTGGCTTGGGTCGTGGTCCCAGGGTCCTGGGATCTAGCCCTGCTTCAGGCTCTCTGATCCGCAGAGAGCCTGCTTCTTCTTCTCTCTCCCTGCCTGCCTCTCTTGCCTATTTGTGATCTCTGTCTGTCAAATAAATAAATAAAATCTTATAAAAAAAAAAGAAGAACAAAGATGGAGGTATCATACTTCGTTATTTTAAACTATATTACAAAGCTATGCTAACCAAAACAATATGAATTGGCAGAAAACAGATACATAAATCAGTGGGAGCAAATGGAAAGCCCAGAAATAAATGCACATATATATGGTCAATTAATTTACGACAAAGGAAGCAAGAATATACATGGGGAAAAGAACATTCTCTTCAATAAATGGTGTTGAGAAAACTGGACAGCCACTGTGCAAAAAAATGAACTCAAAATGAATTAAAGACTTGAGTGTAAGACTTGAAACTAGGAGAAAATAGGATATAAGTTCCTTGACATTGGTCTTGGCAATGATTTTTTGGATTTGACACCAAAAGCAAAGACAATAAAAGTAAAGATCAATAAGTGGGGCTTACATCAAACTAAAAAAAAATTTCTGCACAACAAAGGAAACCATCAGCAAAATGAAAAGGCAACCTACAGAATATTTGCAAATCACATATTTGATAAAGAGCTCATCTCTAAGATGTATGAAGAACTCATACAAGTCAGGAGGAAAAAAAAAACATAATCTGTTTACACATGAACAGGGAAACTGAATAGGCACTTTTCCAAAGAAGATGTACAAATGGGCAAAGGTATATAAAAAGGTACTTATCATAACGAATCATCTAGAAGATACAAATCAAAACCACAATGAGATATCCTCTCACATCTGTTAGAATGGCTATCATCAGAATTACAAGAGATAGTAAGCTTTGACAAGGATTTGGAGAAAAGGCAATCCTTGCACACTGTTGGTGGAAATGTAAATTGTGTGGCTACTATGGAAAACAATATGGAGGTTTCTCAAAAAATTAAAAATAGAAATACCATATAATTCAGTAATCCCACTACAGGGCATATATCCAAAGGAAATGAAAACAGGATATCAAAGAGATAACCTATACTTCCATGTAGCACATGATTCACACAGCCAAGATACAGAAATAGTCTAATTGTCCATCAGTGAATGAATGAGTAAAGAAGATGTATATACAAAAAAAAAAAAAAAGGAATATTATTTAGCCATGAGAAATGAAATTCTGTCACTTGTGACCACATGGTTGGATCCTGAAGACATTATGCTAAGTGAAGTAAGCCAGGCAAAGACTTATGCTATATAGTATCAGTTATATGTGAAGTCTAAAAGAACAGTCAGCCTCACAGAAACAGAGTAGGAAAGTGGTTGTCAGAGGCCAGGAGTGGGTCAAGCAGAGAGATACTGGTAAACAGTAAGTTGGTAAATTTATTGGTAAATTTGTAAATACTTTTAGCTATGACATGAGTAAGGTCTGAGGATCCAATGTAAAACATGTGACTATATTTGATAATATTGTATTATGTAATTGAAATTTAAGAGAGTAAGTACTTAAATATTTTCACAAAAAAATACATGAGGTGATAGATGTGCTAATTTTCATGAACTAGATGGGTGAAATCCTTTCACAATGTACATGTATATCGAATTATCACAAACTACACTTTATATATCTTATAAGATCGTTTGTGAATTATACCTCCATAAAGCTGAAATTAAAAAAAAAGTATTTCATTTGAAACTAATATTGTGTTCCCATAAAACTTCCTAAAATTATCCTAGTCTTGTCCACTGAAACAGCATTAAGCCAAATAAAAATCGCTGGTAGGAGAGACTACGTGAGTATTTAGAGGTTTGTGAAAAACTAAAAGTAATTCTCCTAAAAAAAAGGTCTTTATTTAAAAGAGAGAGAGAGAGATAATTATGGTTTTTTTCTTTAAGTAATGTGTAAAAAATATACACATACAATTTTAAAGGTAATCTACTATAAACTTAATTGCTTCTTGACTTAAAGTCATTATCTTTAGATTCAGACAAGGGCTATTTTCTTCTTCTTTTTATTCAAATGAAGTATATTTCACATACAATAGATGTATATATTTTAAGAGTTTATCCACATATGACAAATGCACATATTTTCTGAATTTTGGAAACTATATCCCCTCATAGGTCTCCCAACCTATGGGTTTGGCCTCAAACCTTCCCATCACCCTGGAAAATTTCCTTGTCTCCTTTCCATCAACCCCCATTTCTCAGAGACAAAGGCTTTCTGATTTCTATCACCATAGAGTTCTTCTGTCTGGGTTTGGACGGCATGCAAATAAAATAATACAGTATTCTGTCATTTGCATCTCTTTTACTGAATATGGGGTTTTAAGGCTTCCACATGTTGCTGTATTTATTCTTTTTACTGCAGAGTAGTACTACTTATATGACTATATGATAATTCAAATGACTATTCTCCTATTGGTAAAGATTTTGTTGCTTTTAGTTTTTGGCCACCATGAATAAGGCTACTATTTGTACCATAAGAACCATCTTGTACACGTTTGTGGGTAACATATGCCCTCATACTTAAGAGTGGAGTCCCTGGGCCATCTGGTAAAAGTGTGTTTATCTTCATCAGCAACTGGCAGACACTTCTTCAAAGTGGTCATGCATTGCTGATCCTAGGGGAAAATAATGAAGGATTCTGGTCGTTTCCTACTCTTGAGCACCATTTACACTGTCAGTCTTTTTGAATTTGATCATTTTACTACTGTTAAATAGCATATTATTGTGGTTTTAATTTACACTTCCATATTGTCAAATGCATTAATCATGTATTTATTGAATATTTATATACCTTTTGTAAAGTAATTTTTTGCAAATATTTTGGCCAGCTTTTATGTGGATTGTTTCCTTTTTGTTGTGATTTGTAGGAGATTTTTATATGTATGCTAGATATGATTTCTTTGTTAGATATATGTGTTGCAAATATTTTTTCTCCATTTTGTAGCTTGTTTATCTCATTAAAGGCAGTTCTTGGTGAGTGGGGATATTTATTTTGACAATTTTAATTTATATTTTTGTTTCTTTTGTAGTTAGTGCTTTTTAGTTCATGTCTAAGAAAATATTGTCTACAAAACAGTAAGTTAATTTTTTTGTCAACTTGATAGGACTACAAGGTACCCAGATATTCAGTAAAATATTATTCTGGATGTTTCTGTGAGGGTGTTTTTGGGTGAGATTAACATTTAAGTTGGTAGACCAAATAAAGAGGGTTGACCTCCTTAATGTGGGTAGGCCTTACCCAGTCACTTGAATATCTGAATAGAACCTAAAGGCTGACCTTCCCCTCAGTAAGAAAGAATTCTTCTTGCCTGATTGTCATCAAACTGGGACACTGGCTTTCTGCCTTCAGACTCGAATTGAACTATGGGCTCTTCCTGGATCTTGAGCCTGTTGTCTCTAAGACTGGAACTACATGACTGAATCTCCTGGTTCTCAGGCCTTTGGACTTGGGCTGGAACTAATGCATTGGCTCTCCCGGATCTACAAATTGATGACTCACATTGCAGACTTGGGACTTGGGACTTGCCAATCTCTCTAGTTGTGTGAGTCAATTCCTTATTAAAAATATTTCTAGGGGTGCCTAGGTGACTCCGTCAGTTAAGCATCTGACTCTTGATTTTGGCTCAGGTCATAATCTCAGGGTTGTGAGATTGAGCCCTCCATTGAGTTCCCTGCTCAGCACCAGTCTGTTTGTTCCTCTCCATTCTCCCTCCCCCACAACTTGCACTCTTCCTCAAATAAATACATAAAATCTTAAAAAAAAATCTTTTCACATACACATGTACATAATTTGTTCTATCTCCTTGAAGAACCCTGACTAGTATACTTACTCTGAAGTCATGAAAGTATTCTCTTATGTTTTCTTGTAGAAGCTTTAGGACTCTAGCTTTTATGTTTGGGTCTATGATTTGTCTCTAATGAATTCATGGGTATAGAGTGAAGTGGGAGTTCATCTTTATTGTTCTGTTTTTCTCCGGGAGTATATTCAATTTTTTCAGCACCATTTCTTTAAAACACTTCTCTTTCCCCATTGGAAAGACCTGGTGAGTTGGTAAAAAATTGTTGTTCCTATAGATGTGCAACTATTTTGTACTTTATTGTATTTCACTGGTCTTTATTTTTCCTAATGCTCTTATTACACTGTCTTAAATACTGTAACTTTATAATAAGACTTGTAGTCAGATGTAGAATGTCATCCTAATTTATTCTTTTTTTAAAAGATTGTTTTGACTATTCTAGATACTTTGGATTTAATTTTAGAATAAATTTATCACTTTCAAACAAAAATTTCTGGAATTTTGTTGGTTTTACATTGAATCTGAAGATGAATTTTGGGAAAATGGACATATTATCATTATTGAGTCTTAATTTACTAGCATATAATACCCATTTATGTTTTTATTAATTATTTGTAATATTTCAACTTTTTAATTTAGAGATTTTTGCATATCTTTTATTAGATTTGCTTTTAGATATTTGGTGTTTTCTAATGCTATTGTTTTTCCTTAGTTCTATTTTTTTCCTAATGTATATAAGATAATTAATTAATACACAACATAAGTATTAAAAAAATCTCCATCTGATAATTGTACCTGGGACCATCTCATCTTTTGCTTCAGATAAGTATTTTCTGTCTTTACTGTGAACCATCTTTTTATATTTATTTCTGTGTCTTGCACTTTTTCATTAAATGCCAGACATTATGTGTAAAATAAGGGAGAGACTTAAAAAAAATATCTATACCTAGAAAAGCTTTTCTCCTTCTTTGATCAGGCTGTTAGTATGAGGAGATGAATTAATCTAAAAAGTATTTAATTTGAGTTTGGGTTTGGTGCAGCTTTAGTTTTAGTTTTCAAGGGGTCTCAAGTTTTTGTAAGGGTTTTTCCTTTACCAGTAATTGAGATCTTAGAATGCTAAGACTTTAGCAATCTCTATGTTTTACAACTTAGTGCCAACTTTCTGAATGATAGGGGATCTCTCTCTCTCTCTCTCTCTCTCTCTGCTTTAAGTTCTGACAGTCAGCTTTTAGTTACTAGGTGTTACTGTTTTCCAATCCCACCTTCAGATTTCTAAATAATAAGAGATCTTTCTCCATCCTACGGACATTTCTCCAGCTTTCTGAGAGCTTCTACAGTGGATTCCATAACAGCCTGGAGTGCCTCAGAGGAGTTTCTCTCAGCATCCTGCCCTTTCACTAGTGTTTGATAAGCCTGAGCCTTACTAGTGGGGAAGACCTATTTCTCAGGGAACAGGGCACTCTGTCAACTCTCCCAGACTTTGTTGCATTCTAATTACTCATATGCTCACTGGAGACTCATGAAGAAGAGTTAATGGGTGAGTATAGATTTCGGGTGGCTCAGATCCTTAGGATTTCAATCAATCAGTAGAGCCTTCATGTGGCCATTAAAAGTTCATTAAAATTTAGCTGGTTTCTCCTTACCACAGCTCAGGTGGCTTTGATGAAAGCAATTGCAGGTGTCTTTACTCCTAGAAGAGTTCATTACTTTCTCAGATTTAATTCATTGATGTTCTTTGTGACCTCAGCTTTCTGGTGGGTTTAAAAAGATAAAAGTAGGGGCACCTGGGTGGCTCAGTGAGTTAAAGCCTCTGCCTTTGGCTCAGGTCATGATCTCAGGGTCCTGGGATCGAGCCCCGCATCGGGCTCTCTGCTCCTCGGAGAGCCTGCTTCCTCCTCTCTGCCTGCCTCTTCTGCCTACTTGCGATCTCTGTCTGTCAAGTAAATAAATAAAAAATCTAAAAAAAAAAAAAGTATAATATTGAAGCTTATCTGGCTTGTGCTCATTATTAGTATGGGAGCAACAGTCTTTCTAATTGAAAGCAGGAGTCCAAAATCAACACGACGCCTATAAGTCACTGGCATTGCCTATAGTAAATGCAGAAAAACACTGAGTTCCTTAGTGGTATGGAGTTAAACAGCTGAACACAACTTCTTTGATCCTATACTGTTCTTCTGATTTTGATTTATCTGTCACTGATTAATGGTGATAATAAGATCATTTGAATGTGAAAAGAGTAATTCATTAGGATCCTATCATGAACTCTCAATTTGAGTTGGGGAAAAAACAAGATTGAATAAGAGAAATGCTAAGATGCTTTTTTTTTAACATGGTTGTGTCTTGGGTAGCCCAGCTAAGCAGTGTCTTCAGAGATGTGCATGGGTCCATCATTCAGTGTCCCCACCTAAAAATGAGTTCCCTGAGTGCATATTTTTGGGTGAATAGAAATTTTTCCTTTGAGGAGGAAGTCTTATATGATTATGAGCATGGCACACCCTTCAAGGTCACTGAACATTCAGTCTGCTTATAATTCTACTATATACCCTTCCACTATCTACTTCTCAAAAGTACACATTTGAGAGTATCTCTCTCACCATCTTACGTCTCTGTGCTCTACCACTGGGACACTTTAATACAGTGTAGTGGTTAAAAGTTAGGTTATAAAGCCTGATGGCTTTGGTTTGAATCTTATTCATACATCCTCTGCTGTGTAACTTGGGCATGCTAGTTAATCTCTCTGTGCCTACGTTTTCATATTTATCAGACACAAAAAGGAACATTATATATCTTACACAATTATTTCGAATATTAATATAGTCAGTACATGAATATTCTTCAAATAGTGCATGACATATAAACAGTTAATAATTACTAGCTATTATTATTTTATATTATGTATTGAGTACTTTCAAATGGTAGATAGTGAACTAAGCAGTTCTCAAGTATCATCTCACTTTTACAAATCCACCCAGTTTCCCAACAGATCGACATTATCATCCCCACTTTACTTATGAGGAAGCTCAGGCTCGGAGTGATTAGGCTATGCAATCTGTAAGGGGAAATCAAGAGTCAGACCCCTTCACAGTCATAGTTATGCTTCATAGTCATACAGTTTAATCATGGCTTTGTCAACTCCCATTTCCAGTGGTATTTCCCATGAAGTATGTTCCAGAATTCACCTGCACAAAATGTTTCAGTGAATAAATTGCTTAGAAATTCAGAAATTCTTGATTCTGGGACTACATATCCACTATTCTCACGAGTAAATTTAAAATGTTCCCATTCTACCAATACCTCCAAAGATTATAGGAATAAATAAGATAATCAATGTCAAGTATGTCAACCTATCCTAAACACAACAGCTGTTATTTATTAATAACTCATGCCTGAGCTATGCTAAATAATTTCAATTAATTATTCTATTTTTTTTTTCTTTGGAGCAACTGTTTAAAAAGGTATTTTTGTCCTTAATTACAGTTGAGAAAACTGAAGTTTCATTAGGATTGAATTACTTGTCCAAGGTGGCACAACTAATATGATAGAGATCCAGGAATTGCTACCTGGTCTTCTTGTCTCCAGGACACATACTTCTAATGGCTCTACATAGAGTCACTAACTGCTCTAGTTTGCCTGGGACTGAAGGAAATATCCCAGGATGTTGGATTTTTATTGCTAAAACTGGGACAGAGCTAGGCAAACCACAAAGGTGGGCTACCATTACAATAGCACTATTGTTTCCTGTGAACACTGCTCCAAAATAAAGTTCCTCAAGTTGGAAGGATAGGAATATGGGAAATGGTGGTGGTCCTGCATAGTTTCATGATATGATAACATAAAAGAAGTGTTTAAGACCTACACAATCTTCTGGACCCTTATACTTTCACTGTTCTCTATGCTGCTAAAAAAAAAAAACAAAACTAGACAGTCTGAAGGATTCAAAAAGCCCTGTAAATGCTGGGAAACCTAGGGGAAAAAAAAAAAGCTACAGGATGCATTATGTTCCGTTAGTTCTGAATTTTTTATGACATAAAGACTTCCCTTCCCATCTTACAGACATGCTTACTTCATTATCAGGCTAAAGAATCCAGTTATATTAAAGGGAATTTTCTCTTTCTCAGGAGGAAGGAACAAGTGAGGAGTCAGCTCTGTCTCAGCAGTAGGTCAATAAGAAAAGCCAGAGTAATCTATGGGGGTAAGTAAATAGACCATAAGAGACAGCTAGGAGAGAAGCTTTCATTTGCTATTGTGAAAAATGTAAAAGAAAACTTACCTGATCAGTGAATTATTGAGGCCATTAGGGAATCGACAATTGTCAATTCTGCTGAAGGGAAGCTATTTAAGCAGGCAGACAGGTGGGAGCCCTTCTAAGGTCTTAGTGCAGAGTGTGAGGAAAGACAACAAATGATAGCTCACACTGCTTGGAAATAGTTCTAAGTAGAGCTCTTCTCAAGGCTGACGGTACAGGAACTGTGAGTTCTTAGAGTTGATTTGCAATCAGAACCTGATCAGTTAATGCATCTGAAGAAATTCCAAGATGATAACAATTTTTTTTTTTCTCCCCAGATGGCGTTATTTCCTTCCTACCTTTTTACCAAAAAGCATATTAATTTTTTTTTTTGCCAGTTTTTGGAATACCTTGTGTTCCATTCATGCTGATTGTAGGGAAGAGAGGTTTTTCTGGTGGTTGTTATTTTGTTTCTTTTTGATTAAAGAAAAAAAATGTAAATTTCTGAAGGATTTTGAGAAAGCTGACATAATTTAATAAACCTAAACTATTTATTTGGGTGCTAGTTATATGGCAGAAGCATGTTAATTCCTCTTTAATATCATCTCATTTAATCCTCACAATAACCTTAGTTTCCCCACATTTTATTGATGGGGAAGAGGTCACACACAATTTATATGACTTGTTCATGATTTCACACCCAGTAAATGGCACAGGAAGGGTTTAAATATTGGTGTGCCTGTTTCAAAAAGTAGTGTTCTCTATTACTCTAGAATATTTCAAGAGATAGTGTCACAAAGTTAATGCCTTTGCAGTTGGAGATTTTTAGATTATGAGAGCATCTGATGTATCAGTCAAAATTCAATCGGAGAAATACAACAGCTATGTTATAGGTATCTGAACTTATCCATTTGGGGGAACTAGTTAATCGGTGTCTGTAAAGTTGTTGGCTTCGTATCTGATGTTGTTGTTTAAAATCTACAGGACCCCTAACTGGGAAAGAGAAATGGGTGTAAAACAGGAGAGACAAAAAAAAAAAAAAAAACAAGTTGGAATCCATGAACACAAGATAGAACTTATAAATGTGAACTGAAACCCACATTGCTTTTCACTGCCTCCAGCTTTGACCTTGGCTATCCCTCATGTCCTCAGAAGTTAGCATCCTTCATCTTGGAATGGCCAACCCTCTTAGTTTTTCCAGAATAAATGGGTCTTCAAAACAGAGGATAGAAGTTGAAGTGATCAGCAATTACCAGCACTTTTAGTGACCCACTTGGGTAATTTGTGCTTCCCTTTCCCACAGCTCTGGATCTGTGGAATTTTGGAGGGAAAAATCCTTCTAATTTTGGAGACAATTGAGCTATGTCTGTTCCCTGCTTCTTTAGATTTTTTGAACCAAGAGATAAACAGACAGGGAGTTATCCTGCCAGGGATAATTGACTCTGATCATGAGGCTATGGTAGGGATGCTATACTTAAATTTAACAGGGAAGAGTATATTTGGCACTCAGGAGCTTTTCTTGTACTTCTTTGTCCAATACTGAGAAACAATGGACAAGTGCAGCTGCCATAATATGAGGAAGGCAAGATAATCAGGGATAAGTGTCTACATCATTTTCCTTGAAAGCATCATGGTATCTAGGCCAGTGGAAGTGCTAGCTGAGGGAGAGTGTAATCTAGAATGAGAGCAAAGGAAAGGGATGATAAGAATTGCAGCCTTAAGACTGGCTACAGAAATGATTCTTCTTATTAATGATATGCTTGTAAGTTTCCCCATGAAAAGAGATCAGTCAGAACCCTAAGGCAGCTGTGTTCCAGATGAGATAATTTAACTATGGAACAAGTGGCTGCAAACAGCTCATGTGTTTTAGGGTGCCATCCAGATAACCCTTTTTAGAAGCAAACGCATATTCCCCAACCACTAGCTCCCAGGAATTTTGATGAGGTCTCAGAAGTCCTCTCTAAGAATTGCTTTTGGCCAAAGGCAGCTACTTTGTTCACTCCTCTTCTCTGAAGGCAACCCACATTTAATGACTGGTCAATATGGAGGTACAAAGACCCAGACTCCTTTTTCAATTGAGGTCACTCTGAAAGTCCATCCCGGATCCGGAGCTCCTGCTAGTGTTGGCTAAGCTCATGTCACAGCTGCTTCACAGTTTAACTTCTCCCTCACTTAAACCTGCTTCTGTTATCCCTCACAAATTTTCCTGAGAGCATCTCAACAAACTCCGTGAATACAAATCTCAGAGACTCAGAGACTCAGAGAATTGTTTTCTGAGTCATCTAACTTAAGACAGTACAAGATGGAAAACAGGATAACTAGTAGAGAGAAGACAATAGTAATGTACATCAGGTCACTGTCTGTCCTCTTAGTTCACCTGCTTGCCCCCCCCCCCCCCCAATGACTTAGAAAGTTTAGCAGGCACACGTTTCAATGAGTTAAATACACGAATTTGAAAAGGTCAATGGACCTGATATTGAATTCAGGATTTATTTTATTTATTAATTTTACATTTTTATTTTTTTAATTCAATTAAATAACATATAGTGTAGTATTAGTTTCAGAGGTAGAGTTCAGTAACTCATCAATCTTTTTTTTTAAGATTATTTATTTATTTATTTGACAGAGATCACGAGTAGGCAGAGAGGCAGGCAGAGAGAGAAGGGGAAGCAGGCTCCCTGCTGAGCAGAGAGCCCGATGTGGGGCTCGATCCCAGGACCCTGAGATCATGACCTGAGCCGAAGGCAGAGGCTTAACCCCTGAGCCACCCAGGCGCCCCTCGCCAGTCTTATATAATACCCAGTGCTCATTACATCCCGTGATGTCCTTAATGCCCATTACCCAGTTACCCCATGCCCCACCCTGAATTGAAGATTAAAAAAAAAAAAAGAACTTCAATTGAATGAAACCATGATTGAAATAAATTTTGCCATGAGATTCTTGAAGTTACTTAACTAAGTATAGGATTGAGCAGAGGTTGGCAAACTGTGGTTCATGAGCCAAATCTGTCAGTTGCTTGTTCTTGTAAACAAAGTTTTATCAGAACACAGGCACACTATTCTCTTCCATCTTGTACATGGTTGCTCTACGATGCCATGTCAGTGAGTAGTGGTAATTGCGTCTGTAGGACCTTCAAAACCTAAAATATGTGCTCTCTGGCCTTTACACCAAAAGTGTGCCAGACTGAAATAGAGGAAACCCGATTTGCAAGCAACTAATATAAAAAAGATCAGGGGGTGATAGTTGACTCTGTGAGGAAGAGCTAATCTCTGAGGACCTACCAAGTAAATTTGTATCAGGGAAATGTCGTAGCACCCCAATAAGTATGTGTAGTGACTCTATCCATTGCTCTCTGCCCTGGACAGATCACATCTGGTGCCTTGGGTCACACTGCATGGTGATGGTAACAAAGCTAAGTGGGTAAAGTAGAAACTGACCACATGGCAAATGGTTGAAGAAATGGAGATACTCACCCCAGAGAAGGGATGGTAAAAGGAGATGAAGTGGACTGGTGTGGACTTCAAATGTCTGGAAGATAGGGATGGGTGAGCTTTTTTACTTTGTTGCTTCAGAGTCATGTTGGGGATGGTTTGTGGGATGGGAGACAAGGGCTCACTTCAAAATCATTTTATAATGATTAGAGCTGAACAACCAAAAAGAGGTGAAATGTTGTGTGTGTAGAGGCAAGTACCAGAGGGTTCAAACTTTGTGGTTCTGAAGTCAGAGTTCTGCCACAATGTAAGGTATGTAAGTTACAGCAAGAGCCTGGCTCTCAGGCTCTGTATTTTCATCTATAAAATGTCCATGCTATGGGCTGTGGTGAGAACTAAACAAAATCACACATGGCAAGGAGCACAAAGACATGTATAATCAGCCCTGTGTCACCCCAGTTTCAAATTTGGCAGAGCTCTGCCAACCGCCAACACTTGGTGAATTAACTCTTTGTCTTGTATGCAGATGAACTGAACTTATTTGAGTTACATACATCTTTTGAAATCATTGTTTTCATAAGCATGATTGTTTTCTCTTTGTAAAAAGGAACGGCAACAGAATGTTAGGGATTCATTTGTTATATAACACTAAAAAGCAGGATCCCCGCTGAGCAGAGAACCTGATGTGGGGCTCGATCCCAGGACCCTGAGATCATGACCCGAGCCGAAGGCAGAGGCTTTAACCCACTGAGCCACCCAGGCGCCCCAAAATATTGAAATTTTAAATAAAGATTAGATCAGCTGTCATTCGTGAAATATACTCTGTGATTTGAGAGCCATTACATACCACCTATATACCCATAACTTCCTACCTCCTCACAGAGGAAAGGAAACATTTTTAAGAATATTTCAGCCTAAATTCCTGTTTTAGCAAAACAGTGGGCTACATGAAGTCTTCCTACTTTTGAACTGCATGATTTTAGCAAGCATGTGTCAGACCTTTTTTTATATTCTAATTTTTAATTATTTTTAAAATGTTATTTATTTCCAAAGAAAAAGTTTTATTTTTATCTTTCATCTTGTTTGTTCCTTCTCCCCCTAGGGAATCATTTTCTTGTATTTTTTCCAAGTTTTATTGAGCTATAACTGACCTATAATATGTGTAAGCTTAAGGTATACACGGTATTGATTTAATACTTCTATAATGCAGTATGATTGCCACTGTAAGGTTAGGTGACATATCCATCACATCACACACTCAGCCTTTCTTTTTTTATGGTGAGAACATTAAAGATCTATTCTCTAAGCAGTTTTCAAGTGTACAACTCAGTACTGTTAACTGTAATCACAATGCTATGCATTAGATCCCCAGAACTTATTTCTCTTCTAACTTCAAGTTTGTACCCTTTGATCAATCTCTCTAATTCCAGTAAGTGCCATTCTGTTCTCTATTTCTACAAGTTTGGCTTTTTCAGATTCTGAGTATGAGTGATATGATATGATATCACATATATCATATCATACATTTGTCTTTCTCTGATTTATTTCACTTAGCATGATGCCCTCAAAATCCATCCATGTTGTCACAAATGGCAGGATGTCCTTCTTTCTCACAGTTCAATAATATTCTATTGTCTGTGTGTGTCTTGTATAATGTGTGTGTGTGTGTGTATCTGTATATATACACACACACAATGTATATATCTGTATATACACACAATGTGTATATATATATATGAATATATACATATAATGTATATTTAATATACAAATATTAAAAATGTGTTAAAAATTAAAATTCTATAGTTCTGTTATTTTAATATGTAGTCACTTCTCTTTGGAGAAAAGACATTTGGTTATTATTATCCAGAATATTACAGGCAATAATACATATTTTTATTAGAAGTATCTCAGCCAGAAAGTTCAAAAGCAATAGAAAAAACATAATACATACTTTCTGGATTCAGAGGGTAGTTTTATTTTCTAGCATCTACCTTATTAATAAATTAAAACTGGTTCTTATAGAAATCAAATAAATTAAAATGATGCAAGTAATTCAATAGATAAAGTTCTGCTTTAGGTGAAACTTCCAGGCTTCACAAAATCCTGAAAATGTGATTTCAGTGTCCATTACCTCAAAATAAAGAAAACCAATTAAAATAATGTTGCGCAGACAAAATAAATTTTGTGTGTTTTAATTTTCCCTAATACTAATAACATTGTAGATTATTAAAACAAGACTTTCAGAAATCCAATTTATTTTCATTCTTTGGAGTCATCATTTCCTTTTTGTATTCTTCTCAGGTTGGATATGGGAGGAAGGCAGATTTTTCTTTTCTTTTATATATTTGTTTTCTGGTTCTCATGCAGTGTAATTGTTTTATAACACAAAGCTGGAAGAAAATTTTGAAGAGTAATGTTCAATAGTTTTCCATAGTAATGATAAAAAAATTAAAGGAACTTTTTTCAAACTCTTTTAAAAATATTCACTAGGTTTTTCTTTTAATTTCCCTAAAAAGGCAAATAATAAATGGGAATATTTATAATAATGAGCCATCTGGAGTTTAAAATTTAATAAAATGTTTGTACCTAAACTAAAATACTGTAAACCTCATTTTTGTGACTTTCAAAGAAAAATGGCAACTTTAAAATATTTTGGTAATGACTTTTAAAGAGAAAACATGCATGTATTTTGTTTAAAGCCCATAGAATGGGAATTTATCTTTATAATTATTTTATTAAGAAGAAATTCATATCAGATAGAACAGGAATTTCATTAGCATAAAAATAATTAAATAGGGGTGCCTGGGTGGCTCCGTTGGTTAAGCATCTGCCTTCTGCTCAGATTGTGATCTGGGGGTCCACAGATCAAGGGGTGGAAACAGATCAAGCCCTGCTTAGGACTTTCTGCTCAGCAGGGAGTCTGCTTCTCCTTCTCCCTGCTGCCCCTCCCCCTATTTGCATGCAGGCGCCCTCTCTCTCTTTCTCAAATAAATTCTTAATTGCGTGGAGCACTGGGTGTGGTGCATAAACAATGAATTCTGTTATACTGAAAAGAAATTAAATAAAAATGTAATTAAACAAATTGGGGAATATGAGAACTATACAGGATAAATAATACATAACAAATTACTAATAGTTAACCCCCTCTATAAAAACAGCTAACATTTTGGTGTATTTTCTTTAGGATATATTACTGTTTTTCTTAATACTCTGAATATAGTTACTTATCTTGATGTTTTACACTTGGTATAATATACCACTAACACCTTTAAATATCATTAAGAATTCTTTTAAATATTTTTATTAACTGTATGTTATTGTGTAACATGAATAAAACCATTTCCCCCATTTCCTATACTCTATGGCACTTCTGTCTTATTTTCAATTTTTGTTACTAAGATAAACACTGAAATGAACATAATCAAACTCAAAGTTTTAATACATTCATTACTAGTTTATTCAAATACCTTCCTAGAAGTGGAATTGTCCAGTAAAAAGGTTAGGATATTTTCTAGATTTGGTACATATTGTTAAACTGTTTTCTAGGAAGGATGGACCAATTTCCATTCCGAGCAACAGTGGAAAAGAATGTTCAATTTAACACAAACTTGAGACCATTAAGCTTGGTCCTTTGTTTGCTTATTCACTGCAAATTCTGTAAGTGAAAAATGGTAGCTTCTTGTTTTAAATTACATTAATTTGATTACTACTTAGCTTGAATTTAAGACAAATATATTAGCCATTTCATATTTCTTCTTCTGTGAATTTTCTATTTATGTGCCTTTTCATTTTTTGCATATTTTGTTGTTTCTCTTTACACATAAAGAATGTTAACTATTTATCTGTTCTATTAGTTGCAAATATTTTTCTCATCCTTTTTGTTAGCTTTTAAATGTTTTTTTTGTTTGTTTATTGAGGCTTTTATATATTCATGTGCTTTTATCTATCAGTATTTTCCTTGGGAAGTTTATTTATTTTTAGTACTTAGGAAATGTTTCCTAATTCAACAATCAGATAAATATTCTCCTTAAGTATTCTCTTCTAAGTTTTTCTATTTTTTTCTTTTCCTTATTTTTTTCTATCTCTCTTTCTGAACTTACTTTAACCTTCTGGAATTTATTTTAGTGTGCAGAGTGAGCAAAGAACTTTTAGTTAAAAGAACTGAAACATTCTTTATATTATGAGACTGAGAATAGAGCATTTCTATTATCTTTTTAAAAGTCCAAATAGTAGCAAAAGCTTTATTAAGAAGTAAAAAATCCAATCTCCCTTCTCATTCCTACCTCCAGTTTCCAGGCTCAGAGGTAACATTATTAATAGGCATTTATTCACTTACACTTTTATGTATTCATTTCATTTACTCATCCACTTGGCAAAGATATTTGAGCTCCTACAGTGTATCAAGCCCCATTGTGAGTACTGAAGGTATCATGGTAATGGCTTTCCCCAGACCTGTGCTGCAGATGAGGGGAATAGGAAGAACAGCGACACATGAAGAATCAAGGTAATTTTTAGAGAGTAATCAGTGTTATGAAGAGAGGGAAAACACTCTAATGAGATAAGAAGCAAGTAGGAGGAGGTAGTGAGGGAAGGGATTTTATGTTTCACCTCTCACTTTTTATTTCTCATTATAGACGTGATTAGAAAGTTCTCTCTGAAGAGATGACATTTAAATTAAGACCTAAATGAAGAAACATCAGCTATGGAAAGGCTGAATAAGCAAGTTTCAGGCAGAGAAAATAAGGAGTGCAAAGGCCCTGGGGTAGAACCAGATTGATTGGCATATTTGCAGAACAGAAAAAGAACACTCTGAGATAGCAATGCCGTTAAAAACAAACAAACAAACAAACAAACAAACAAACAAAATCAGATGTAACTATCCTGCAGATTGCCCCATAGCCTACTTCTGTAATCCTTTCCTAGCTTTCTGGTCGTTCCCTTGTTTATTTTGGGGCAAGTAGAACAATGTTTCCACTTCTTCAGTGAACACATATGGAGTGCAGGTAGCATATATTTACTAGGAGGGGATTACTATAAGGGGACAAACAAACTTGTGTTCAAAGTTCTATTCTGCCGTTTAATAAATATGTGAGCTTGGGAAATTTATGCAACCCTTTTTTTTTTTTTTAAATTTTATTTATTTATTTGTTAGAGAGAGAGAGCGCAAGCACAGGCAGACAGAATGGCAGGCAGAGGCAGAGGGAGAAGCAGGCTCCCTGCTGAGCAAGGAGCCGGATGTGGGAATCGATCCGAAGACGCTGGGATCATGACCTGAGCCGAAGGCAGCTGCTCAACCAACTGAGCCACCCAGGTGTCCCTATGCAACCCTTTTAAGATGAAGTTTTCACAACTGTGAAATGAGGGAAAAAATTTCCTCTTCACAGAATTGTGAGGATTAAACACAATTTGTGTGTATGTAAAAGCTTGGCTTGACAATAGTTAAGTCCAAAACATTATTATTTGGTAAAAAAAAGTTTTATAAATATCTTACATTTATTTTTTCAAGTATGCTTTAGAATAACAAAGGATTTTTTTAAAAATGATTTTTTTTAAAGATTTTATTTAACAGGCAGAGATCACAAGTAGGCAGAGAGGCAGGCAGCGAGAGAGGAAGGGAGGCAGGCCCCCCGGCCAAACAGAGCGCCCGATGCGGGGCTCGATCCTAGGACCCTGGGATCACGACCTGAGCTGAAGGCAGAGGCTTTAACCCACTGAGCCA
This sequence comes from Taxidea taxus jeffersonii, assembly GCA_003697995.1. Classification (NCBI taxonomy): domain Eukaryota; kingdom Metazoa; phylum Chordata; class Mammalia; order Carnivora; family Mustelidae; genus Taxidea; species Taxidea taxus. The sequence continues at coordinate 24,027 of RCUC01148011.1, forward strand.
CCCAGGTGCCCCTAAAAATGATTTTTTAAAGAAAGTGTTGGGATGCCTAGGTGGCTCAGTCATTTATGCAACCGACTCTTGATTTTGGCTTAAGTAATAGTCTCAGGGTCATGAGATAGAGCTGCACTGTGGGCTTAAGACTCTCTCTCTCCTTCTCCCTCTGCCCTCCTCCCTGTTTCTGGGGTGAACTCTCTAAATAAATAAATAAATAAATAAAGGAATAAAGGAATTAGATTTTTTACACCTATAGATAAGGGAATGTTGACATTTTGTAGTTTCCATCCAGGAACACTCAATTATTTAGATATGCTCCTGTCTTTCAAAAAACAATCATAGGTAATTTTTCCAACATAAATCCTATATAATTCTTGTGAAGATTTTTACAAGCACATTCATAAGTGAACTCAATCAATAAATAGATAACTTGGTTAGATCTCTTATCAGTGTTATATAATGAACCTAGTAATACATTGAGCCATTTCCCTTTTTAAAAATAGAATTTCCTGTTTCTTGAGAATGGAATATAACTTGCATGCAGACCAATCTGACCCATGACTTTCTTATGTAGGAATTGTTCTGGTTTTTTTGTTTGTTTGTTTGTTTGTTTTATTTTGCTTTATTTTTAGATTATAATTGTCTTTAATTTTCTGTTGCTAAAGAAATTTAGTTATCTATATTTTTTTATAGAACATGGGCTATATTTAATCACCAAATTTAGTACAAGAATAACAGTGTGTTATGATTGCTTTTTTCTCTTTTTTTTAAAGGCTAATTTTACTTATTTGTGTATTTTCTTCTTTCTTGGGGGGGTTCAATTTGCATTAGTTTTTTAGGATTGCCATGGTAAAGTACCACAAACTAGGTGGCCTAAATAACAAGAAATTTATTGACTCAAAGTTCTGAAGGTTAAAAGTCTGAAGTCGAGCTTTTGGCAGGATTGTGAGGGAACGATATATTCCAGGCTTTTTCTTGACTTATAAATGGTCATCTTTTATTCAAATAGCATTCTCTTTTTATGTCTGTCTGTCTCCAAATGTTACCTTTTTATAAAGACACCAGCTATACTGGATTAGAAACCCACTCTATTCCAGCTGGACTTCATCTTAACTAAAGGTCATTTGTAATGCTCGTATTTCCAAACAAGGGCACATTCTGGTCACATTCCAATTAAAGCTTCAGCCTATGACTTTATGGGTAGGCAGGGGGACACAATTCAATATATTGGTGTATAAGACAACTATGTTGTTTAAAAATAAAATTTCAAAAAAGTATGTCTTAGCTTTATCCTTTTTTCCTGATTTTCTGTTATAATTCATTGTTTTTTTTTCTTCTCTATTTTGTTTCCAGATTTCTTTTAAATATTCTATTTTCTCTTATTTTACTAATGTTTTTTCTCTATGTATAGCTCTTGCTATCCCACTGTTTTGATTTGCTTTTATTAAATAATTTGTTATTGTATATTTACTCTCCACCTTGAACAAATCATTACTAAAGGATTTTTTCCAATTTCCAACTGTAGAATTAGAAAAAAAAAAGATAGAAAGGAAGACAGAATGTAACGGGGTTTGCAAGAAACTTCTAGTTTTCTTAGTGAATGATAATCATTACCTTGAGCGTTCAGCATAGTCTGTGTTTTGGTCATCATCCTTGGCAGACTTGGAACATAAATTCTTGAACAACATAGGTTTGAACACTGTGGGTCCAATCAGTATGGGTTTTTTACAGTACAATACTGTAAAATATATTTGCTCTTCTTCATGGCTTTCTTGATAACATTTCCTTTTCTCTACTTTATTAAAAAAATATAGAATTTAATATATGTAACCTACAAAATATGTGTTAATAGGCTGTTTACATCATCAGTAAGGCTTCTGAACAACAGTAGGCTGTTAGTAGTTAAGTTTTGGGGGAGTCAGAAGTGAAATGTGGATTTTTGATTGTAGTTTGTCAGCGCTTCTAACCCCCACATTGTTCAAGGGTCAACTGTATTAAGTTTTGAACTACAAAGAGTGTATTCACTCTCAGATATGAATCCACATTAATCCAATCAGGAAATTTTTATTTTAAAAAACTTGTTCGCTAAAGAGAAAATACCTGTTGTGGGAAGAAGCATAATCGCTGACAGTCCATTCTTTTCAGAGACAGAACTAGCTTGGAGGACACTTCCAGATACTTTAGCTTAGTGCCGCAGCCCTTAGGATACCCTGTGACTGATTAGTGATTTCTTTACCTACATTAATGTATTTAATTAGGGTATAATCAATTTTTGCTTCTCTCTTCTCTCTTTAAGGTGAGGCTTCCCATGTCTGAAAATTATTTTTAAGTGAAAACAAAATTCAACAGCTAATTACTGAATACAAGCTTGACTCTGTGATCTTTACTAGAAATGGGGTTGGAAAGCTTTCAGATAGGATCCCTCCACTCATGGGGCTTACAGAGTGGAGGAAGAGAAAATATATGATCATAAACAAATACACAAGTGAACATTTAATTTAATTAAAAATTTCTATTGTAATAAGTGCTAGAATAGGGAAACATAGTTAACAACTTGCCAACTCAGAAACTGGCTTACTCTTAGGATACTTCCTAATGTATAAAATGTGATACGGAAGATGACTCTCTCAGAATAAAAAGAATGTCACTAAGGTAAGAGAAAGGTGTTGGAAATTCCAGAGAAAGAGAATTGCAATGGTGAACACCTTAAGTCTGGACCTCTAAGCTGAAACATGGTGAAAATGAAAAAAAGACTAAAACAAAAACCAAAATAAAAGAAGATAGACAATAATATAGCAAGTAAAAGAGAGAGAGAGTTGTAGAAAAGGAAACAGATTTTGCACTGTCTTGGGTCATGTTAGGGATTCTGGTTCTTTTCTTAAGGCAGAGTAACTATAGAAGCATTTGAGTAGAGAATATAGGAATAATTTGGCTGCCCTGCTAAGAGTGATTGAAAGGGGCTTTTATGAAAAAGGATCTGGGAAGCTAGTACAGCGGTATAGGCCAAAAGGTGGGGGCTGATATGGAATGGTGGCCATGATAATGTTGAGAAGGGATTATACTGGAAATATATCTAGTAAGTAAAATTTACAGGACCTGGGACTTGATTAGAAGTTCCGTGTAAGAGAGAGCTGTCAAGATAACTCACACATGTTTGGCATGGAAACCTAATGGATGGCATCACCATTTTTTGACACTTAGTGAAAGCTCAATAAATTTTGGTGATACTTAGCTGCTTGTGTAATAGGTTTGAAAGAAAAGTGTAAATATGTAGTAAACCTCCCCCCAGCTTCAATATATCACCCTATACATACACACGTATACAAAGCATTTGAAAAAATAAAACCTAAGACAAACAAAAACAAAAAATAAACATAAACCAAAGGAACCCACCTAGAAATTACCTGTTATCCTAAAGCCATTTTGTAAGCCATGATCTTTTTTTTTGTGAAAGTATTTATCTATATCTATATCTATATCTATCTATCGATCGATCTAATCTGTCTACCTGTGTGTGTGTATATATATATTTAAGAGACATCTACTTTAAGACCTAGATCATCATCTCTCTAGCTTCTGACTTCAGGGTGAATTTGGACACAATGAAGTGGCTTTACCAACACTGAACTTCAGTTTCTTCAGCCCGAGGAAAAAACAGCAGGAGCTCTTTGTTATTCATTACCATATAGCACATGATCCTCTGTAGATATCAGTGGATAGTCAGACTCCTACAACAGTAGGGAAATCTCTGGGGTGGTAATGACTATGCTCATGCAGCAGTCACTATATTTGCTGTTAAATGTGTTGACACATTTTTAATACATTTTGTCACCCAGAAGGAGATAAAAGTGGGATGGTGGGAAGCAAACCTAGTCTTAAAATATCTTATAATCACTCTATTTAGTTAGTATTATATACATTTTCTATGCCAAGCATAATGCTATTTAAGTTCTTTTTAGTATAGCTCTCCATATTTTTACTGTAGTTTCTCATCTGCTTTTCTCAATTATGTGTCCATTTGTTATTGATAATCTTTTGAAACAACTATTTCTTAAGTAAATAAACAATCATATGGAAGATATGTAGAAGAGCCATCAGCTACAATGTTTCTTTTTGAAGTTCTTTAATGGCTTCCACTCCATTTAGAGTAAAATATTAACTTTAGTATGACTTCTCAAGAAATACTGTGTGAACTGGCCTTGAGAGACCTCTCCAATGTCATGTCATACCCTTCTTTTCTTTGCTCACCATTTATGGAACTTCACCTCTGGCTTTTTTACCAATTATTATTATTTTTTTAAGTTTTTATTTATTTATTTGACAGACAGAGATCACAAGGAGGCAGAGAGAGAGGAGGAAGCAGACTCCCCGCTGAGCAGTGAGCCCGATGTGGGGCTCGATCCCAGGACCCTGGGATCATGACCCGAGCTGAAGGTAGAGGCTTTAACCCACTGAGCCACCCAGGCGCCCCTTTTTTACCAATTCTTAAGAACACTGCAAACTCTGTCCTGTCTCAGGACCTGGGTGAGTTGTTTTTCCACTATGAGAAAGATGTATTCCCAGTCTTCCCTTAACTGCTTCATCCTTCATAAGTCCCCATGAGTATCACCTGCTTGTAAAAGGCCCTCAGCTTTTGCATCTAAATCTGGTTGGTCCTCTCCTGTTAATTTCTTTTACGTAATTCCATTTGTTTCTTTCATTGCACTCCTCTTTTCTAATCACTTCTGTTTGTTTCTTTATTTTTGTCCCCCCTTCTCCAGGGATTGTAAATGTCATATTCATTGTTATCTTTCTAGTGCCTACCATAGTGTGGTACGATATCAGGCGTATTTTAGACACTCAAAAGTATTTGTTGAATGAACAAATAAACAACATTGTCACATCCGGTATATCGGGTATATATACTGAAAAATCTGAGCTCTGAACCTTACTAGCCTACAGAGAGTATGGTATTTGAATACCATCAGATTACACTCAACTGATCTTGAGTCTCACAATGAGATAATTCAAAAACTCCTTTAAAAACTGAGAGACAGTATAATGAATATGATGTCCCTGAGGCAAAGCTAGGAAGTATGAATCTCTTCTCTATAAGTAACTAATGTTATTAACTTTTCAACATTTTTCCATTTTTTTTGCATGCTGAAGAAAATGTCACCATGCTATGCACACATATGCTGGGAGCATATCTGAATTATAATTTATCAAATTATGTGATTAATTTAAAAGTTAGAAATACCCAACAAGAAATCACTTTGTTGTTTACATCGGTTTAGTCTGAAGGAAGGATTTTAAAAGTTTGATTTATTTCATATATTAAGTTCAAAATATAGGTAATTTTAATTCCGAGCTGGCCATATCTCACAAAACAGTGTTCAATTATCTTGGTATCATTACTTGAATCTACTTAGATTTTCAAGGAAAGAAAGTGAAGCAGGTACCTAGATCGAAGATTAGAAGTCATTTTAAGTGATGTGTCTATATTTTAAGGATACAATAAACCTTATGCAGTAATGTGTCTTAGACTGGAAGGATTGTAGGACATGAGTTCAAAATAGTCTTTCAAATAAATTACTTGCCAGACTTTGGTTAGGATGAGAAAACTTCATTTTGAGCCTAAGGGAAGTTTTTAACAGCTTTTCATATAACTCCTTTCATGAGGACCACTATTCTACAAACAATTTTGCTTTCTCAGTATGACTGTCAAGGGAATTTTTTTGCTATATTGTCCATTCTGTATCCATTTAATCAACTGTCTCCTGAAAGCGACTGGCTACATCCAACCCCATTTCTTCTTCTCTTTGGTTTCCTTTAATAATGACCAAGTTGGAGGCAATTTTGTATAATTCATTAGCATTAACCATTACAGATGGCAAATAAGAAGTCTCCTAAATGCACATTGTCTCCTTAATCCAGTTTTGGAAACTGAACCTTTGCATTTCTTTTTCAGTGAAAAAAAGGTACAAAACTTGGCTTTCACCATAGCTAACGTCAAGCACATACAGTTATGTTTCACTGTTATTCACAGGTTACACATAATGCCTTCCATATTTTCACCTTTTTATAATGTATTCTGCTGTACATATGCAAACAGTACTATAACCTTTGAAGTAGGAAATCTGTCTCTAGCTAATATTTCCATCCTGTCAGAGTCATCCAGCTAAGTGATATTGATGGAACTTTAATGATAGAAATTAATTACAGGGTTGAGTTGTTTCTCACCATCGCGTGCCACTGTGTTGTCACATTGCTTTCAGCTTCAGTGCTCCCTGCCACTTGTCTCTCAAGAAAGTTTTGCTTGTAACTGAAGTATGTGCATGTTTATCTCAGTTTGAACATATGTGTATGTGGAGGAGAGAAGATTCCATTTTGCTGATCACAGCTTGTGATGATTATTTAGGTCTTCAGATCACTTTTATTTTCCAGAGCCTATTTCTGCCTTCTAGGAAGCATTTCTTTGAGAGAGACATTTGAAAACATCAAAAGCAGGTATCCTAGAGCTGCCACTGGCATTTTTTATAAACAATAAGGATCGTACAAATATTGTTAACTTTATAAATATTCTACTTAGAATGTATTCAAATGGATCAACATTCAAGTATAAAATATTATGACAATCTGTGGTCAGAGAAACTTTATTATAACATGATGATCCTTAAAACATAAGATTTGAAGTATTTATGAGTATGAATGGGGCATAGGTAGAGATTAGGAAGGGTAAGGAAATCAACTCTGTGCAGCATGATCTTAGGGAAATAATCAGGCTAATAAACCACGTATAAAAGTAACTGACATCTAGGTGATGCCTTTTTATTTTAAAATAAGGGATAACATGATAGAATCAGTGGAAGATGAGTGTTGGAAAGAAGCTTAGAAGACATCTTTTTTAAAAAAGTGGTTTGGACCCCAAACCACATTAAGAAATACATTTTACATCATGATTCCTATATGTGTAAACACACACACAGCTAAAATACATTTCAAGAAACAGTAATTATCCTTATTATATGCTATGCACTTTAAAGTATTTTTTTCTGGTTTGTTCTATTTTACCTAATAGCTTGAAAAACATAAACCATCCCAGTCTCTTCATTTTACAAATGAGGAAAGTGTTGCAGATAGATTGTGTGATTTTTTCCAAGGTGGAGCTGAGTGCTACATGCATACCTCTGACTGCATAACTCCCAGGATGGCAAATTTTTTATTATGGTTCAAGAAAAAGAACTCAGGATCAACTTTTTTCAAAACCCAGATTCGGTGCTAGTTCTTCCACATTCAGCTTTGTGAGATACCTTAAATTTTACCAGAAGGAGGTAAGAATAAAAATAAACAAAAACATACTTCTGTGTGACCTTAAGCAAATAATTTAACTGGTTCTTGCTTTACAGGTTTCCACACACCCACCTGATAGTACACAACCACTGATGGCTACTATACCTGGTTGCTCTAAGATTTAAATGATACAGTTTACACTTTGCTAATCAAATACACTATAACCAGTTAAAGGCCCCTGCCCTTGCAAACATCTTCTTGATGCTATAATTCAATTATCCTATCAGTAGATTAATGCTCCATCAGTAAATTTGATTTGAAGAACTGGTATTACTAAATAGTCAATAATGTTTTACATGTGTGAGAAAACCTTCCAAGGTCATTATCTTATTGATCCAACAGTAGCCATGTGAAGTGTGCAGATTAGTCCCCTTGTTGTTGTTCCTTGTTTATTGATCCCCTTAGAAATGTTCCATGATTGCCTACATTCTCACGTCATATACACAGTAAATCTAGGACTAACTAGACCTTCTAGGTTCTAAACTAGTGCTCTTTCCAGAGTATAAAGTATGCATGCAGGTTCATAGAGTTAGAAGCACCTGGAGCTAGTTCTATGTTGAAATGAATCTCTCATGGCTGGTTTTATCGTAGAGCTGGTGCTGCCTTCTTACAAAGCTTATGGTACCTTCTCAGTGAACTAAAAATATTCACCATCTGTGATACAAACTGAAAAACAAGCAAACAGTTTTTCTCTTCAGGAACCTAGTGTCAAATTGCTCTTTGAATGGAAGGCATATATTACAGATTAGAATGCATTTTTAATAAAAGTCATGTGTTGAATAGAAGACAACATTAATTATGCATTGATTTTCAGAGGCACATTGTCTTAGGGTTTGGTTTGTGTTAGCGATTTGAATGAATTGTCCTGAGTGAGCACCCAGCATGGGTAGTTGAAATCTAACACACAACATCCAGGAGAGCTGTAGCTGGACTAACACATGACTCCCTCCCAGTCCCTAGCCCTCATGCTGTCAGCACTGGCATTGCTGCTGTCATGGTGGTTGTTGTGCAAAGCTCTATAGCTTTAGAAGAGCAGAAATAAGAGGAGGAGATAAGCTGGAATGACTGAAGAAACCTAGGTTTCAGAATGTGTTCTATGGCAGGGAGCCCTTGCCCATATGTGGAGATCTGGCTGTGGTGGCCTACTGTCTCGTTTTGCCTGAGATTGAGAGGGACGTGGGATGGCCAGCACTAAATTGGAAGAAAAGTTGGTCATCCCGTGTCCTGCTCCCAAGATGAATCTCTAAAATTGCCTAGAACAATTTAGCTTTGTCACACTCCTGATATTTCAAAAATTCAAGGTTCGTTTGATTTGACAAGAAAAGTAAGTAAACAGGCAAAAAGAACCGGGGGAGTCTAAAGAGTTAAAATGAATTTGTTTAAATTTGTGTCTCTCTCCTTAAAAGTTATCTACTCTGGGCTCAAAAGGAATAAAGTTTTGGGTAAGATGTGGGAAGAAGGAGGAACAAAACTGTAACTGGGGTCATGGGATACTTTAAGATTTAAACGAAGACAGACTTTCTTTATTCATCTTTCTGAAGTACAGGTATGGAGGCTCTCTGGGGGAAGGGGTGATTAAGAACATTAGGTGACTGGGGAGAGAGCCAAAGGGGCTTAGGAGAGAGATGGAAGGGATGATATTAAGAGATATCATTAGCCTATTTGGGAAAATCCACTTGGATCAGTCACCAACCTAGAATCAGAAAAAAAAAAAAATACTAGTGAGACGACACACATGCCCCACTCTATTGTATTTCCAGCCCAGTTTTGTACTTCTCTTGTTTTCCCATGAATCCCAACTCTTTGAACTGGAACCCAAGCTAGCAGTGTAAGCTCCAGTCACCTGTTTAAGCCTCTGGGGATTTATCAGTGACCGAAATAGAAGGATAAAAGTCCTTCTCTCACAGTGTTTGTAGGGGAGGGAGACAATCTATAGAGCAAATTGGTGAAGTTTCCAGCACCTTAGATTGTTATAAATGCTTTAGAGAAAGATGAAGCAAGGAAAAGGTGTAGCAAATAAGAGTGTTGCATGTTCGTGAAGATCTCACTAATAAGGTGAAATTGAGACACATGCATACTTAAAACTGCTTTAGAAGTGGGGACATATTAGCTGGATATTATTTCAGAGATTTAATTTTTGTAGAGCCAGTAGGTAAGTGCAAAGGAAAGCTTTGCTTCTAAATCACTAAATAATAAAAGAAGGACACTAAGCACAGTTGGAAAAAGTTAAAGAAGCTGACAGAAGGATCAAGCTTCCCTATGCTCGTAAGACTATATTACTACCATTTTATTTCATTTTCATTTGTTTGTTTAGAATTGACCAGAGAAATACTAGAATGTGCTCCTTGCCTGCACCCTCAGGCACTATATTTTAGAAAGAAACCTCTGTGAGCAAGCCAGAGCCCAGCACATAAACTAGAATTTCTCTTGACACAATTCATCTCATACTCTTGTTTCAGCAGAAACTAGACATCCTTCAAACCAAGTTATAGAAACTCACAGCCTGAGGCATTGAATTGCGTCGGACATAAAAGCCCTCATTCAAAAATAACTTATTTAAACATTCCGTTACAGCTGCATGGAATTTATCTACCAAAGAGGTGAGTAGGTCCTACATCAGTAACTCCTGATTTTCCTACACACCCCATAAATTGCCAACAAATACAATATTTTAAATGTGAAAGCCAGCATCCTTTGTTTTTCAGAAATGTGATACTATAATGACATTTTCTTTTCAAATTATGGAAGTGTTCTTTTTGAGTAGAAGAACATTTCAAGTACTTCCTGGCACTTAAGGGTGGATTTTTATTTTACTAAATTTAATAGATAATGATATTTCCCACAGTTATAGCAAGTCAGTTACCTGAAGTGGAAGCACCACTCTAAGAATACATGGAACAATTGCCTTTCCTGAATTATTGTGGCCACTGATTCTCCTGAGTGGATGACAAAGGTAAGGAAGCAGATATGGAATGATATCACAAGTATTCATGTGATGTCAACTACAAGAAAATATTAAATTAGCTTGTTATATTTGATATCATCAGTAATTGATTACTTTGAAATCACGAAATAAAGCACACTGGCTGTAGAATCTTTAATATCTGGAAATAAACAGTGGCTTCTCATGGAACAGGTAATTGTGCCTCCTTCCTCATGAGCATAAATATAGAAGAGTTTGTCTATTTGGAGTCCCTCTATCAAAGTTTGGCATAAATTTAAAAACTAAAGAATACTTTGTGACCGAAGTCTGGTTGATCTTTCCCCTGACTTTGTTCCTCTATTGTCATTCAAGGCTGGTTGAGCTGTGGCACCTGGAAGGACTGGCCTGGGGTTGCCTGAACTTAGGTTCTCATTGCTGAATCAAAGCACTTAGTAAAATCATTATATTGGCATGACCATTAATTCTTTTTACAAAGTGTTGACCTGGTGGGTTGCCCTGCCCAGCTAACAGTCTCAACTCTTAGTCAATAGAAACAAAAAGAAAAGGTCTAAGCTTGAGGAAGCTAAATGACTGAAATCAATTTAACTTATGATAAATATATCCCTTACAGTGACCACTTTTGATTCCTTATTGACTTTTTTCTTTACAAAATGGGGGGAGTCACTCTTGTTAAAAATCCATGAATACTTGTTATTTTCATCTACTGGTAGTTCCTCATCATGATTACTTCAAATGATGCCACATACTCATACAGCCAAAGGTATATGAAACGTCATATGTCTACTTTTTAATGTGTTTGTGTACTTGCTTTATTCTGGAGTAATACTTAGGTTATCTATGAACCACTCTTAGGCTTTTAATTTCCCAGAATAATTAAGAAAACTAAGAGGAAAAACAAGAGAGACAGAAAGAACATTTTTGACTGCCAAGGGATAACTCTTCATCAGGAAGAAATAATTAAACATATACACCAAGACAAAATTTCAAATATGATACCTTCCTCACTGAGAGTGCTTGATTTGAGATAAAAAGAGAAGAAACAGTCCCATGCCCATTATCTGTTCATCTTTCAAATTGCTGATTGCATAGCAAGTACCTAAAAGATGAATATGATTCAGTCTTCCTTAAAGAGTTCATGAACAAGTGTGGGACTCTTGTATAAACATATTCGTGTGCATATGTATGTGTTTGTGTATATACACATGTATACAAACATGCATATATACATTTGATGTATATGTAAGTATACAATTATACTGTACACTGTATATAAATATGTTATGCATTATAATAAAAGTATATATTATACTATAATATATATAAGTAGTATGAATCCAGATTATTATATTGCAGTTCAAATTTGTAATACAAATACAAAATACAAATATAAACAATTAGAATGGGGTATACACTTTAGTTGGTATATCTATGTACTAAGATATTTATATTAGCTTGTTTTATTTGATACCAAAATGGTATATAACCACCAGCTGTCAATCAAATATGTCAATCAAAGCCAAATTTACCTGTACACAAAACAGACTTAAAAGGGTGCAGCTGGAGCTTCTCACCACCATTGCCAATCTTGCTCTGGTAGTGGCCCACTTTCATTCTTGGAAGTGTACTACACTTACCTACTCAATAAACTCTATCTCCCCATTCTGGTCTCAGGTCTCCAGTTCTTTGGTGCATCTGGGACAAGAACCAAATGACCCCATGATACACATTCTTCCACAAAGGCTTGTTTATTCCACATTAAAAGACTTTTTATTTCTACCTTTTGGCCAGACCACCACCTTGCATTAATTTACCAAAATGACCAACACAAGGTGAAAGAGGAGAGGCACCCATTATATGTTTTTCAGGCCTTTCAGAAAGCATGGAGTGGTTCCTTTGGCTACATGCATGTGAATCTACAAGAAAGCTGATATTGTAGGCTTCAAGGGAATGGTCACTGTTTCTAAAGGAACGCCCTGCAAATGTTACCATGGCAACACTGGAAGTCTACGACATTACCTAGCACACTGTTCACATTGTTATAAACAAATAAGTTAAGGGCAAGATTCTTACCAAGGGAATTAATGTATATACTGAGCATATTAAGCACTCGAACAATGGAGCTAGTTTCCTGAAGCATGTGAAAGAAAATGATCAGAAAAAGAAGGAAGCCAAAGAAAAAGTTCTTGGGTTCAACTGACATGCCAGCCTATTCCACCTAGAGAAGCACACTTTGTGAGAACCAATGGACAGAAGCCTGAGCTGCTGGAACCCATTCCCTATAAATTCATGGAATGATAAGTGTCAAAAAAATAAAAGACCTCAAGACTGTAAAAAAACAGAACAAACAAACAAAAAAACCTGCACTTATTTCCCACATTTCTTTGGGATAGTCAAGAATTTGTCTTATCTATTCCACAAAGGAAAATGTGTATATAAAGCATTTGCCTAGAGTTCAAGATAAATTATAGTAGAACTGAATTTTTTTATTTTATTTTTTCAGTGTTCCAACATTCATTGTTTATGCACCATACCCAGTGCTCCATGCAATATATGCCCTCCTTAATACCCACCACCAGGCTCACCCATCCCCCCATCCCCTTCCTCTCCCAAACCCTCAGTTTATTTCTCAGAGTCCACAGTCTCTCATGCTTCGTCTTCCCCACCAATTTCCCCCAATTCACTTTTCCCTTCCTTCTCCTAATGTCCTCCACGTTATTCCTTATGCTCCACAAGTAAGTGAGTGAAACTGTATGATAATTAACTTTCTCTGCTTGATTTATTTCACTCAACATAATCTCCTCCAGTCCCGTCCATGTTAATATAAAAGTTGGATATCCTTTCAACTTTTGATGATGGCTGAGTAATATTCCATTGTATATATGGACCATATCTTCTTTTTAATCAAATGACTTTCTAAACTAGTTCCCTTCTTTCTCCCTGTCTCTGCATCTCTCTCTGTTTCTTTTGCTCTTTTTATGGGACTGGCTCTTTTTCCTTCTTTTTATTGATCAGTTCAAGTTTTTTGTGTTGTATAGGATTACTTTTCATAATTTTTGTTTGCTCATGACAATTTCCATTTCATTGTCTTCAGCATTGTCAACAATTGGATGTACATGGTATTTTTGTTAACTGTGGTTGAGGGGTCAGCCACTATGGTATGGGAAGTCCTGAAAGACCAGATTTTAGTTATGGACCGGCCACAAGGAATGTTTATAATTCCTTAGCAGAAACTGCAAGGTTTTCACTGTGGGTGGAAAAATAATTGTTATCTTGCCTCAGGGTTCAACATTTTCAGGTGGATTTTGAGAGTGGACTCTTTCAACAGTTGTATTGGGTTTGTCCATTTATCTGTTCTTTGCATTCAGTGTGTATTTACCTTCATTTTAAACCATTCTGTACAATAATCCTAATCTGGTTTTGGAATTTTCTAGAAAAGCAGCCTGGCAAATAGCAACAGAATGTATAAATTGAACATGACTTGCTTCATAAAAATATTAATTAGATGTGAGTTCTTGGCTAGGTTGACTTATCTGGGCCTCTGTCTGTTTAATATTGTTGCTTTTTTTGTGGGGATAGATTTATAATCATAATTTTCACAAATCCCAGTGAGTATTTATACAATGAATATTACTTTCCATAACTGTTAAGTGCTACTGAAACCAAATTTCATAATATGATTATGTAATATTTAAGTTCCTGTGGTGAACTAGAAGAGGAATGAGATGAGGAGATCAACATCCCCATGTGTTCAAAATCCAACACTAACAGAGTGAACTTGAGTAAGTCAGTGAACTAGTTTTTGTTTAACTATTGAAAGAGTGTTTTAAAAAAAGGCTGGTGTCACACTAACATTCTAAAACCCCATCTTCCTTCTGAGAAACTATTCTTTTCTGTTTTTTTTTTTTTTTAAGATTTTGTTTATATAGTAGAGAGAGGGAAAGAGAATGAGAGAGAGAGAGCATGAGAGGAGAGAGGTCAGAGGGAGAAACAGACTCCCTGCTCAGCAGGGGTCCCAATGTGGGACTCTGTCCTGAGACTCTAGCATGACCTGAGCCAAAGACAGTTGCTTAACCAACTGAGCCACCCAGGCTCCCCTCCAAGAAACTATTCTAAACATGAGTAAAGATCAACAGACTATTGTCCAATATTAGGCAGGAACATCAGATTCTTCACATAGGCCCCGACTTCCCCATTATTAAGCTATGTTTAGCAAGAACTAAGCAAGGATGAATGGGAGATTTTTAGTTAGAAAGGGTTTAGAAGCAGTTATAGTTTGTAATTCTGAGACCTATGACCAAAGAAATTGATAGAGAATACAATAAATTGATAGAGAATGTATCAGAGATGGAGGAAAGGCAGCATGATGAGTTTCAGGGGGCATCTGTGTGGTCCAGTCAGTTAAACATCACACTCTTGGTTTGGCTCAGGTCGTGGCCCCAGGATCATGAGATAGAGCCCCATGTGGGGCTCTGTGCTCAGCACCTAGTTTACTTGGGTTTCTCTTTCTCTCTCCCTCTGCCCCCACACCTTCTCTCTAAAATAAATAAATAAATCTTTAAAAAAATAAGTTGAGAAAGAGAACAAAAGACAGTGATATAAAATAATAAGAGACAAAGAGGGGTCTAATAATTGGAGTACAAGCAGGTTTAGTGGATAATGGTAATTGACAGTGAAAAATTAAGAGGTTGGAATATGGCATATTGTGATATTAGTTCCCAAAAAGCAATATAATGACATCTGACAGCTATGATCTCTAGAAAAATCATATCAGTGATATTCATTCCAATAATTAAAAATAAATGAAAAATTGACTTCCTTATTACTTTCTTTTTGAGTGCTTTCTTACAGTTTTTAAATGTAAGGTAAGGAAGATTTTTCAGGCAAAATATATAGCAATAAGTGTTTGATGAATGACTTAATTTTTAACATAATATTATCACTAGCTAAATGTTTTTAAGTTCAGGTATTAATCATCAGGCAATAGTTTAAATGTGCTCTCTAATAATATTATGTTGGCTGATAGAACCTAAATGCTACTGACTAGAAAACTTTGATTGATTACAAAGAAAAATAAGATTTATTGTATCTTGGGCTAGACTGTAGTCAAATAGAACACCTAGAAGTCATTTAATGATATGACACCTGTATTTGAGAGTAGCTGATAAAGGATATGATGAACTTTGGATAAAGTATTTTTTTAGAGAACGTATTCACAATAACCACTTATAATCTGGGATTTAGGCTTTTTTAAATGTAGATGGGAGAAGCAGGTGAAGAAGAGGAAATAGTTTAGGAATTTTTAAATATACTTTTACTTTTGGCACATTTTTTGAACCAAGCATTTTGGGGTTAGGGTACAGAAGGGAAATAACATCATACAGGCAACACTAATATGACAAGCGTGCATTGCCAAGATGGTTATTAAGATTAACCAGAGGTACTATGAATGATAGCCATAGAGAGAGGCGCCTTATTCATTCCATTATCAAAAGTTCACAATTTCATACAACTATTTATTGAGACCCTTCTACATGCCTATATTGTGCCAGGCTGTTTAGAGAATTCAAGGAACATGATGTGAATTGATCTAACAGAGTTTTGAGCTGTAGAATCAATTTCAACACAAAGATAGCAATTAGAGAACAACATGGACCTTTATAAGTAAGGAACTGATGAAGGGACATGAGCATTTGACCTGAGGGACCTGATATTTTTGGTCTATGCTTTAGTCTACATCCTATCATTTAACATTTGCCAGCCAATAAGGAAAAAAGCTGGGTAAAAACTTCTTTAAATTAAATTATTATTATTAAAATATGGTGGACATACAATGTTATATTATTTTCAGGTATACAAAATAGTGATTAAACAATTCTATACATTACTCACTGATCACCAAGATAAGTGTAGTCGCCATCTGTCATCATACAATGACATTACAATGTTATTTTCTCTACTCCCTATGCCGTACTTTTCATCTCCATGACTTACGTATTTTATAACTGGATGTTTGTACCTCTTAATCCCCTTCACCTACTTTGCCCGTCTGACCATTCACCTCCTTTCTGCAAACCACCAGTTTGCTCTCTGTATTTAAGAGTGATTGTTTTTGTTTGTTTGTTCATTTGTTTCATTTTTTTAGATTCCACAGATAAGCGAAATCATATGGTATTTGTCTTTCTCTGTCTGACTTTTTCCACTTAGCATAATACCTTCTAGATCCATCGATATTGTCACAAATGGCAAGATTTCATTCTTTTTATGGCTGATATAGATAGATGATAGATAGATAGATAGCTCGCTCACATCTTTATCCATTCATCTATCAATGGACACTGTGTTGCTTCCATATCTTGACTATTGGAAATATTGCTGTGTAAGAATAGGGGTGCATATATCTTTCTAAATTAGTATATTCATTTTCTTTGAGTAAATACCCATTAGTGTAATTACTGGATCATATGATACTTCTGTTTTTAAGTTTTTGAGGAAACTCCATGCTGTTTCCACAGTGGCTTCACCAATTTACATTCCCACCACCAGTGCATG
This sequence comes from Taxidea taxus jeffersonii, assembly GCA_003697995.1. Lineage (NCBI taxonomy): Eukaryota > Metazoa > Chordata > Mammalia > Carnivora > Mustelidae > Taxidea > Taxidea taxus. The sequence goes on from RCUC01148011.1 coordinate 40,846, forward strand.
AGAGTTCATTCCCCTTTTTCCACATCTTTGCCAACACTTGTTATTTATTTCCTGTCTTTTGGATACCAACCATTCTGACTGATGAGGCGATATCTCATTGTGGTTTTGATTTGCATTTTCATGATGATTAGTGATGTTGAGCATCTTTTCATGTGTCTGTTGGCCACCTATATATATTTTTTGGAAAAATGTCTATTCAGGTTCTCTGCCCATTTTTTAAAAAGATTTTATTTATTCATTTGACAGACAGAGATCACAAGTACACAGAGAGAGAGGAGGAAGCAAACTCCCTGCTGAGCAGAGAGCCCGATGTGGGGCTCGATCCCAAGACCCTGGGATCATGACCTGAGCTAAAGGCAGAGGCTTTAACCCACTGAGCCACCCAGGAGCCCCTCTCTGCCCATTTTTAATCAGATTGTTTGCTTTTTTGATGTTGAGCTCTATAAGTTCTTTTTATGTTGTACATACTAACTCCTAATTGGACATGTCATTTGTATATATCTTCTGCCATTTAGTAGGTTGCCTCCTTGTTTTGATGATGGTTTCCTTTGCTGTGCAGACTTTTATTTTGGTGTAGTCTCAATAATTTATTGTCGCTTTTGTTTCCCTTGCCTAAGGAGAAATATCCATAAATATGTTGCTAAGGTTGATGTCTGAGAGATTACTATGTTTTCTCCTAGGACTTTTATGGTTTCAGATCCCACATTTAGATCTTTAATTCCTTTTCAGTTTATTTTATTGTACATGGCATAAGAAGTCATCCATTTTCATTCTTTGCGTGTAGCTGTCCAGTTTTCCCAACACCATTTATTGAAAAGACTGCCTTCTCCCAAGTGCATATTTTTGCCTCTTTTGCTATAGATTAATTGATCGTGCAAATGTGGGTTTATTTCTGAGCAAAAGCTTCCTGGATGTCCCTTTGTGCTAATGGGATATAATAATAATTAAAAAAAAACAACTTTTTCATAGTATTTGCTTCATGCTTGACATTATTTGAAGTGCTTTATATGTAATATTTGACTAATCTTCACTAAAAGACTCGGGTATTATGGAATTTAAAAGATGAAAAAACTGGGAAATCAATACTTTTCTTTGGTTTACACAGTTGGGAAAAAGTGGCCATGAGATCACACCATGTAGTTGATTCTAGGGTCTGTGATTTTAGCCATGACCCTTTTCATCCCGATATTCTTCTCTTTTTATAAAGTTTTAAAATATATTCTACAAATGTAACTGCAATGTAATGGGACCTGAAAGGATTAAACAGCAGCTAGGTGACCGCTCAATATTATATCACAGGCTACATCCTGGTACTGCTCAAATGAAAACTCACTGGAAACTTTCACCCAACTAATTGAGAAATCACACCAAAAGGCACTTATCCCATCGAAGTCCTCTTTCACCACCACTAACACCTGCCCCTGTCGTGCCAATGCAGCACACACATACCAACAGACCCATAGCAGAAGGATAACGTAACATAAGCATAACACTGCATCAGCCATCCCTAGAGTACATAAAGAGAAACCAGCAGCATTGGGTGGCCAGTCATAAAGGTTCTGAAGCAAAGTTGGCTAACTGGAACTATAGATCAGGGCAGGCAGACAGCGTGGTGGCCGTACAAGGATATCATCTCAGTCACCCTGGTTAACACTTACCTCTTGTTCCTCACTGAAGAGAAATTAGAGACAGCTATCCTCTGTTATACCACATTTATACATTTTAATGTGTTCAGCACATTGCATATGGGTTTTTGTATAAGATGTGGGCTCAGTCATTCTGGCTACATTTTTTGGTCATCTGTGAAAGTATTCATTTAAATGCCCCTGTAAGGTATTATTATGAAGACAGATGGATGGTATTTGTAGATATAAATGTTATAAATATACCAGAATGAGAGAAAGAGAGAGTGAGCGCTTAACTAGGATACATTGTTTGATTAATACAGTAATTACAGTAAAGATTTTGGGGGACGATTGTAGTGGTAGGACCCAGTTCCGTCTCTTTCTGGTTATGCTGCATTTAATACAGACAGTAGAAGTTCTGAGGAGAAAGTAGAGTCCATGGAGAAGGCTTATAGAAGAGGTGGGTTTTTCAGGTAAGTCTTGATATGACCTTTGAAGTCTAAGATGATCACTATGTTGCTCGAACATGCTTTCATTGGCCCTAAATAGTGCTGTTGCCTAAATGTATTTGGTAGATATGGCTATTTTCTTTTGAATCTTGAAAAAACCCAAAGATACATAAAGTTAGAATCAGTAAAGAGCAATATTAAGGTAGAACACATAGTCAGAAAGAGGCAGATTTAGAAGGCCATTTGCAACTTGGTAAAATTTAATGATTATCTCTCTTTAATTTATTCTTTCATCTACATAATTACATATGCATGAAAGGACACCCTATTTACATGTAGCCTTATGTATCTATTAGATATAGCAGAAACTCAGAGATTGTCCTCTTCTATTGGAGAGCATTGTAAGTTCATGATAGACTTTTTGATAATTTTTTAATCCTTCAACCAAATGCTGCGAATAATTTGTGAGAAGCCAACACAGTAAAGTGTTTTTATTTGCGACTCACATAATCTTGATATTAATTTCTCTCGTGACATTCTATAGAATAGCAACTAATTTATCTCACTCTGAAATTTTAGCACCAACTCTTAGATTTATATAAATAAAATGGAGAGGAAGGAGGTCAGATTTGCATTTGCTCCTATCTGCTTGTATCAGGATGCCTTAGTTACACATCCTTGAAAACAAACTTCTCAGAGCAAGTGATTTCTGAATGGAATCTCATGGAACTTTGCAGCTCTACTAACCATGAAATATGTATTCCGATTAAAATATTCACGAAGTACACATGGAGAGAACACACATCCGGAGGAAGAGGAGGATCATGGCTCAGCATGGCACATGGCTTGTGAAGGAAGTAGAAAGCTGATTGTTACACTTTGTGCTTATAAACAAAATAAAATTTAATTTTTTAAAAGATTTTATTTATTAGTTAGAGAGAGAGAGAAAGCGAGCACAGGCAGACAGAGAGGCAGGCAGAGGCAGAGGGAGAAGCAGGCTCCCCGCCAAGCAAGGAGCCCGATGTGGGACTCGATCCCAGGACGCTGGGATCATGACCTGAGCCGAAGGCAGCCGCTTAACCAACTGAGCCACCCAGGCGTCCCTAAAATTTAATTTTTAAGACTTCTGGGAAGGATTGAAATCCAACAACAAGAAAAGTGATATATTCTCACTTTTCAGGTAAGTCATAATTGACATAAAATATGCATATTAAAAAAACAAATTATTACTCAGAACATTTTTTTACTAGCCAGTATTTCAACATGTAGCAGTCAGTTATATATATATATATATTATAAATGTATAATAAAAATTCTTACTATTACAAATGTTTAGGTTAAAAGGCCAACTTAATTGGAGAAACTTATTTAGTTAAGACCCTCAGGGAACGGCCTCTTTGATTTATTTCCCTGTCACATTGTTTTGTTCTCTGTTTCCCAGTCTCAAAAAGTCATATTACCTGAACTTTTTAAAGATTGTAGGATGGCAGTTCCTTCAAAGGTTATTCATGGTCGATATTTGAAAATGGCCCTTCACTGCTGATTTTGGCTTAACTTGTCAGTTTTCCTCATTACTTACCATATATTTAAGCTGATTAAAACAAAATAATGGGAGTAATAGACTACACCATGATTTCTTTCTTATCTGTACTTTTGCAGTTTTGTACATTTGTCTAATATAACATTATCTCATTATATTACAATTTTTTATTTATTGAACAATGTCTTTAACTGGCCTAAAAGAATCTGAAGGGCAAAAAATGTGAGTGAAATTGTACAGATTCTGTCTTTAGTATTCACAACACCATGAGACTGGGGAAGATAGTGTCTGCCATTATGTGGCTAGAACAAAAGATTTGTTTAAAGTCAGCATCAGTGTGTTTTTTTTTAAATCCAAAGGGCAAGTCTAAGAATAGCCTTTTTATTCTTAAGACACTTTAGATGAGAAAAGTAAGTTCTTAAATTAAACATGTTTACTTGCTTATTTTTTGTTTCAAGGTTCTAATGGTGCATTCTTGTAAGGTGTTGAGTAATTCAAGCCAGCTTTCCTCATATCATTTGAGGTTTGTGCAGTTTGACCGTATACTTCTCCCTTTAGGGGTTAATGTAGGCAGGAATTACCTTAACATCAGGTTTTTATTCTTCACATAGTTATAGATTACGAATAATTTATGTCATGTAGATTTTTAAAGAGCTCATCAGTAGCTGTTTACAGTTAATGATTTTCCAACTGTTCAATTATGTCATCATCAGATGATTTTCTAATGTGGGAGAAGTGACAAATGATTATTTAACTATAACAAAGGATCATTTCAAAACCATAAATGACCGTAAGAATGGTTATCCTAGAAATGATGACACCAGTCTGAATTTATTGAAAATAAGCTCTTGTTGTATTTTGGGCAAGAATCAAGGGAAAGATCATGGAAAGAAATTAGAATGGACATACAATAATTAAAGCCATCCCTATTGCAGCATTAGAAAGACTGTAATTTTACATGGCATTCATGAGTGAAATATTTAAAGTGTCATAAGAAGTACTTAATGAGTGTACTGCCTCGTAACATTCCAGGGGATATATTCTGTGCTCTCTCTGGTATTGCTTTTCTCTCTACAGAAATTTCAAAATGCTGAGGGTTAAGAAAGCAGAACTGCTTCTGTTCATGTATGTTTATTAGAAACAGTTGGTTATGGAAAACACCATAGCCTCAGATGATTCAAACTTGTCTGGATTTTTCAGGTAATTAAACACAGATGAGAACTGATGGCTGCTGGGATTTTCTGAACTTTTCCTAATACTCTTGATAGTGATATATAGAGGAGACATGCTACTTACAGGCTATATACGTGGACGGACAAAATTCTTTTTGTTCCCAAACACTTCTGCAACTCATTACCGTATGTCAAATTTATGTTGATGAGCTTTCTCCCACTCTGAGATTCATCAACCACTTAATGGCTCAATTTGAGCTCAGATTGGTACTGTGATATGGTTGCAGAGCTTTTGATTCAGGTTTGTCTTGATTTAATATTCATCGGATAAGCATTATCAACTTAGTTTTAGCCTCTGGAGCCGTTAGTATAATGAAAATTGGACTTTTCGTGAAGTAATTTCAAAAGTGTCAAGGACACAGTAATACACGATACCTATGACCCCCGGGGTGAGAGATGAGAGATGTCAAACATGGGTGGGATTTCTGAAGACCTAGGAGGAGGCTTTTTGAGAACTTTTTTCCAAGGGTTGCTTAATTTGCAGCAACTGAAACAGTAGAACCAGGGTTCTTCATCTTAAACTATATATACAACACTTTATCCTGTGGTTGATGAGTTTAAGCAAGTGACAGTTGTCTTAATTGAAACATCGATTTATTGTTTTGAGTTTTTTTCCTTTCTTTAGTAAGACTTCACTTATTTATTTATTTATTTATTTTAGAGTAGTTTTAGGTTCACAATAAAATTTAGGGGAAGGTACAGAGATTTGCCACATACCCTCTGAACCACACATGCACAGCCTTCTATATTGCCAACATCCCCCACCAGAGTGGTACATTTACTTCAACTGATGAACCTATATTGGTACATAAAAATCATTCAAAAATCCATAATTTCCATTATAGTTCACTCTTGGTACTGTGTATTCTATTGCGTTGTTCGTTTGGATAAACGTATAATGATATAAATGCATCACTATGGTATCATACAGAGTATTTTCACTGCCCTAAAAATCTTCTGTGATTCACCTATCCATTCCTCCCCCTTCCCAACCCTTGACAACCGCTGATCTTTTTTATTATGTCTACAGTTTTGCTTTATTTAGAATGGCATGTAATTAGAATTATGTAGTGTTTAGACTTTTCACATTGGTTTCTTTCTCTTAGTGATAGGCATTTAAGGCTGCCCTATGTCTTTTCATAGCTTGATAGTTCATTTCATTTTAGTGCCAAATAATATTCATAATATCCCATTGTCTGGATGTACCACAGTTTATTTATCCATTCACCTACTGAAGGATATCTTGGATGCCTCCAAGTCTTGACAATTATGAATAAAGATGCTATAGCCATCTGTGTGCAGGTTTCTCTACAGATCTAAGTTTTCAACTCCTTTGGATAAATACCAAGGCATAATTATTGTATCAGATGGTAACAGTATGTTTAGTTTTGAAAGAAACCACCAAACTGTCTTCCAGAGTGGTTGTACCATTTTGTATTCCCATCAGCAATAAACTAGAGCTCTTGTTCTTCTACAACATTTGATATCAAGCATTTGATATCAGTGTTCTAGATTTTGGCCATTCTAATAGGTGTATAGGGGTATTTCATTGCTATTTTAATTTGCTTTTTCCTAATGACTTATGACATGGTGATCTTTTCACATGCTATCTCTATATCTTCTTTGAAGAGACATCTGTTAAAGCATTTGACTATTTTTTTTATTTGGATTGTTTGTTTTCTCACTGTTGAATTTTAAAAGTTCTTTGTATATTTTGGATAATAGTCCTTTATCAGATGTTTTGCAAACATTTTTTTCCCAATCTGTGGCTTTTCTTTTTATTCTCTTGGCACTATCACACAGCAGAGATTTTAATTTTAATAAAGTCTAAGGTTTCATATTTTTTTCATGAATTACACCTTTGGTGTTGTATCTAAAAAGTCATCACCATCTGCAAGGTCATCTAGGTTTTTTTCCTATGTTATCTTTTAGGAGTTTTATACATTTAGGTCTATCATTCATTTAGAATTCATTTATGTGAAATTCTGGTCTAGATTTTTTTTTTCACATGTAGATGTCCAGTTGTTCGAGCAACATTTGTTGAAAAGACTATCTTTGCTTCATTGCATTTATTGCCATTGCTCCTTTGCCAAAGATCAGTTGACTCTATGAGAATCTATATCTGGGCTCTCTATTCTGTTCCACTGATTTATTTGTTTCTTCTTTCTCCAATAGCACACTGTCTTAATCGCTGTAGTTTTACAGTAAGTCTTGAAATCAAGTAGTATAAGTCCTCCAACTTCGTTCTTCTGCTTGTTATTGTATTGGCTATTCTAGGTTTTTTGCCTCTCCATATATATTTTAGAATCAGTTTGCTGCTATCCAAAATAACTTGCGGATGATATGAAAATAACAAAATAACTTGCTGAATTATTTTATTGGGGCTGTTGTATCAAATCTGTACAACAAATTTGGAACAACTGACATCTTGACAATATTGAGTCTTCCTATCCATGAACATAAAACATCTCTCTATTTATTTATTTCTTCTTTGATTTCATTCATCAGGGCTCTGAAATTTTTCTCCTATAGATTGTGTGCATATTTTGTTAGATATATACCTAAGTAATTCATTTTAGCGATGCTAATTAAATGGCATTAGGTTTTTAATTTTAAATTTCACTTGTTCATTGCTATTACATAAGAAAGCAATTGACTTTTGTAGATTTACCTGGTATTCTGCAACTTTGCTATAATCATATTTAAAAATGTAGATTCATTAATTGTAACAAAGGTACCACTCTGGTGCAAGATGTTGATAGTGGGGGAAAGCTGTGTATGTGTGGGGCTAAGGGATATATGACAAATCTCTGTACCTTCTACTCAATTTTGTTATGAAATGAAAACTGTTCCAAAATCTAAAAAAGAAAGAAAAGAAAATTGCCTTTGTGAAATCTATCCAGGAGACCAATTCACTGAGGAAGAATATATTCAACATATGTATGGTCAATTAGAAAAAAACCAAGAAGTTATACTTCACTGATCAAGAAACTCATAGCATTATATTTTATCAGAGTACACTTGCAAAACCAAATGTGACTATCAGCTAAAAAGGAATTAGCTTACCAAACATTGACAAATTTCCTAAAATATTGATATTTAAATCTTGTCCTTGTTTTGTATTTATCTACATTGTTATTGTAGAGCACAGTGATAGTTGATTAGCATTTGTCCAGAAATAAAGCTTCTGCTGTCAACACTGGTCTGGACCTGAACAGTTTTGGGTAACTGCTGCTATTGAGTTCCTGAAGCAGTGTGCTGCTTAGAGAAGGTAGTGGTGCTTTCATAGCCCTTGTCAGGTGTGGGTTTGATACACATGGGGAACATACCTCCACCAGCTACTTGATGGAATAGGCCATAGTCAGCCTGAAGCCAAGCGGGAATATCCAGAGGAAGAGAAGAATTGCCAATATATTTCTAGTGGGGAAGAGAAGAGGATTCCACCAATATGGTATTTCTCTCCTGCAGCCATATTTCTTCACATACGTTGCAAAGGTTCTACACATTTGCTATACCTGATGCCATCTATACTTTTACAAAAATGATGATACAATGTTTTTCTTAGAAAGGTCAGATATACTGTCATGATAAATGCTTTTATAATAAACATTTTCTTCTTTTTTGAACGATCATTTTGATTCTATTTTTTCATTTTACATTTTAAGCCAAGTATTTGAACTAGGATTTCTGTAAGGGACACTGTTGTCATAGATTATAATATTATATTTGCATATGCTCCTCCATAGACCATAATATGAGAGATCCATTGAATCATTTATTACTCTTTAGTCAAACATAAGGGAGCATTTAGGTCGGAAGGTATATCTCTTGTGAGCTTTATCTATATGAATAGTCATAGTTACATATTTTTATATTTTCAAAACATGCAGAGACACAAAAAGCCACTAAAACAACAAAGAAAACTTTTTTTTAAAAAAGATTTTATTTATTTACTTGACAGAGAGAGAGCACAAGCAGGGAGAGTGGAAGAGGGAGAAGCAGGCTTCCAGCTGAACAGGGAGCCCGATGTGGGACTTCATCCCAGGACCCCAAGATCATGACCTGAGCCGAAGTCAGTCACCCAACCAATTGAGCCACCCAGGCATCCTAAAGAAAACATATATTAGCAAAATATTAACTAATTGTTAAAAACTGAAAACCATCACATTCCTTAGTAGTTGACACACATATGCTAAAATATAAATTATTTTAAAATGATACTCATTGAATTAATAAGATACTTTTTTACACAGTTTAGTTGTTCTTGCACTCTAGTAATAAACTTGATTACCTCTTTTTCCCTAGGGTAGAATTCGAAGACTTTATTTTCCTGCATTCTGACAGAAGCAGAAACCATAATATTGGTCTGATGCCCAATCACTGTATTAGCTTCCCTGGCAGTTGGCACTGGGTTCTCTCTGGCCTGTTGAGGGCAGAGCACTGGAAAATTTGAAAAGAAACAAGAAATACACAGCTAAATCAATTGGGAAAAGCAACAAATAGCACTCTGAACATCTCACTGTATTCTAAAACTTTTATAATTATGTAGACCTTTTGTTAAATACTGGTGTAGCACTGGCATGAGCCATTGGATAGCAGTTTTAGGAAAGAAAGTTGGATCTTCCTGTAGTTCTCTTTTCCAAAATACTACTCTTTTGATCCATCTTATACAATTTTATTCTTTCTCTCTGCTGGGACTCTAGTTAAGCTTAACTTCTGGTGTAACCTGGTGACCTCTCTTCTTTATGTATAGAAATACCTCCTGGTTTTAGTAACACATATCTGTTCAGAAATAATGAAAGACTGGAAATATCCACTTTTACCAATGGTGCAAGTGGTTTTCTGCTTAATATCTTTTCATGTTGTTAGTTTTTTGATTAGTATTTCAACTTTCATTGTCTGGTTTAGGTCACTTCATTTGTGTAGCCTTCTTTTTACTGATGGTTTCTCTCTCTTCAAATCATATTTCTGTTTGTTTACAGCATATCTTGCTCCAGAAATTACCTTGGAGGTTTACAGTTGCCTACAAAATGTAACAAAGTAGGAAAAAAAGAAGAAAAACAAGAAAAGGAACTCTAAGGCATAATACCAAGCTTATGTAAGCTTGATAATTGGGTTGTAAGTGGTGAAATGTTTTAGCTTGTGAGTGGGAACTGTATGGTTTATCTATACTCCCTTATAAAAAAACCAACAACAACAGCAAGTGAAACATACAGTTTTGCTTTTCAATATGTTTATTTAAATCTTGAGTCAAAATATAAATATATACTTATCAGGAAGGCCCAACCAGGGACACCTGGTGGTTCAATGGGTTAAGTCTCTGCCTTAATGGGTTAAGTCTCTCAGCAGGGAGCCTGCTTCCCCGAGTGCCCCCCCCATCCTCACCTGTCTCCCTGCCAACTTGTGATCTCTGTCTGTCAAATAAATAAATAAAATCTTAAAAAAAAAAAAAGAAGGCCCAACCAGAAAAATTTCTGAGGTATTTAACTTGTCTCCCCAGGTAAGCTAAAGGAGGACTCAGCCTCTTAATGTGCTTAAAAAATGAAGAAGCCAGTGAGAGTGACCATGGTCTCTGTTCTCTGTTGCTCACTTCTGAATGACTTTGTGGTAAGTATGACCAGGGATGGACTTAGTTTCTCCTCTGATTGGTAAGTCTAAGGGATTGGTGTTAAGGGAGGAGAAGTGGAGATTTTATCTGGAATTGATAGAATCAGTGCTATCTCCAGCTCATCATTATAGTTGTCTGAGACCCAAAGCTCAGACCTTTTCTAGGACCGATTAGGTAGAGACTCATATTGCTCAGCCATGGGCCAGTAGGAACAATCTAAATGGAATTTTTTGCAAGCTGCTTTCATTCTATGGGAAAGTTGTGTTCATACTCACAAGTCTTCTAACCCAATGTCAGGCTTGCAGGATGGGGCTAGATGTTAGAATGACTTTCCCTTTTGCCCACAAACCCAAGTATTATAGCATTAAAGAATGCTAGTTCAGATAAAATTTGGAACTGGGCCAGGGGTAATTTAAATAGGCTATAAAAAGAAGTTAGCCTACACAATCATTCTACATCACAGACAAGGTGAATTCACAAGAATAACTAAATGTATGTATCATGATGATCCATAGTGTTTACAAGATGAGTATAAATATGAACCAGAAACTTTCTAGCAAACAGCCTGACAAAACCCATTTTATAATTATCTCTCTTTGTTGTTGTTGTTGTGTTTTTTTTCAAATATTTTTGTGGACCAAATCTCTGAGTAAACCATAGCAACTTCTGTGGAAGTTACACAACATCTCATTTGTCATCTTTTTATAAAAACCACCCCCTTTAATCCCCTGTAGGAAGGATCAGCTCCTTCTCCTCAGTATGTCCCTGTCACTTTGTTCGTAACTCTTGCAATTGTAATGATTCTTTTACCATTCAGAGATGAAATTCTTGAAATTTCCCATGATAGAAGAATTTGTGATTGAGGAAGCTGAGACCTAATATTAAAATAATCAAAGTTCCATGGCATGAGGTCACCTGAAGTTCACCATAGTAGTGCAATAAACATAAAAACCCAACATACCAACAATGACAATGAAATGTTAGTAATGCCCATTTCCATGCAAAGTAGAAACTTTTAGGAGCTTTCCTTCTCTCAAGCCCCACTAAATTTGAACTTGTAATTTTATTTTATAAACTTGTAATTTTATTTTAATAAATGAATATTAACAGTTGTTTTCTGCCTCAAGTTATTTCTTCCCAGTGCTTAGTGCCTGATTACAGTATTTCCCAAAGCACATTTCTCAGGGCACTAACACACTAACACTTCAATATATTCTATGAAAATATGGGTTCCACTGCCTAAAAATAGTATGTGGACTGCTCTATACCATATTCTGCATCTTGGAATTTCTACTCTATTGTGCTAAAGACCACAAGAATGCCTATAGTATAACAAACTCCTTTGACTTTTGCTTTAGTTTAGTATTTCATTAATTTGTTTGAAAACTAATTAATTTGGTTTTGAGGGGGATGCAAGGCATCTATGAAAATCCTTTGGTAACCACTTTGGCGGGGGTCTGTCTAATTGTGCTAATATACATATGTCTCTAGCACAATATCCAGAATATATATGGTGCTGAATAAATGCTGCTGTTTAAAATGTTATTATTGTTTTCTGGTCATTTCTTCTACATCTGACAAAGATTTCTTTAAAATCCACTTCCAGCTTGTGATCATCAAGTTAATCTGCATGGCTTACTCAGCAACTCTTCTTTACATAAGTGTTTAAGAAATTTAACTGTATTTGTAAATGTAATTTCACTTTTCCTCAACTGCCATAATGCTTCTTTAGGAGGAAAAAAAGATATTATGTATACTACATATATTAAATATACACATATATACACGTAAGCACATACACACACATAAAACCTCTTCTCTGCTCCTTGTTTTATGCTTTTTGGCTTTTAATTCTCAATTCTCTTTTTATTATTTTCTTCAAATGAGAGGTTAGTATTTTCCTAACTCTAGAATCAAAATTTCTCCTGATTTCTGGTAAAATAGATAAGTCATGTATTTGCAAATAGTTTATAGTAAGAGGAGAAAATACTCAAGTTGTTTCTACCTGTCATGGATTTATAAATCATGGAATTTCTAAAACCAGGAATATCTTTCTTAACTTTGCTTTTTTACCATCTGGCATATCCTAAGTAGTCACAAAAAAGTGTTCCACAAATATATGAGTAATACATGTAATTTGATTTAAGAGAAATAGAATTTCAAGCTAGAGCTAGAATGGGAAATCTCGTCAATATGGTTGAAATCAGAGGGACTAAATGGGGGCATTCCCTGAGTCCTTCACCTCCCACTCTCCATCCCTGTATCACAGTTGTGTTCTATAGTGGACCACTGTCTCACAGTAGGTACTCAAAAAATATTTCACAAATTAATAAAGAAGTGATATCAGATTTCCTAGAAGATCGTGCTAGAAGAAGCAATGTGGACAGGAAAGCCAAATTTGCTGAGAACTATCGGAAAATCTCCAGCATTTCTCCTGTAGTTTGCCTGGCTCTCTGCCCTTTTTCTGCTTTTGACTTCCAAACCAAAACGGGTCTCTGGCAGAAGAAGACAGTATGGAAAAATCCCTTGGATAGGACCATGATATTTAAAGGTTAGTATGAAGATCCTTCTAAATGTTAATGCATGGCTTCAATCAATAAGTAAACTAATATTACTGGGGTTGAATTTTACTGTAATATTCAAGTTCCAATATGAGCCCAATTTGGCTTTTCCAAACTGGAAACAGCAGATCTTACAGAAATTATGTGCAGGTTATAGGCATGCCTTGCTTCCACAGTCTCTCCCCAGCTGACTTTTTCACTGGCCATTTCTGCAGCTCCTGGGCTCACCTCATTCAGGATGAGAGAGGAATGGAGGTAGCTTTGAGGCAACCAGAACAGTTGAGTCAACAGTTGATAGAACAAGAGTTCTTCAATAAGCTAATTCTTTTTGCTCTTGTCCTATTTTCCCCAAAGCTGAAAATTCTTCGTTAACAGTTTTGTTGCTGTTGTTGTTGTTTAGATTAATTTCCAGTTCTAGTCACCTATCTGACCTTTTGTTTCTGTATCAATCAGCTTCTCATCTGTCTACCTGGCTTTCTTCCTGCCTTACCCTGACCTTATAAGCAGGGTCCTTCATCAGACTGGCCAGCTTACTGTTGCCCTCTATGACACTGATTTCTATTATTGACTCACCTCTACACAACTTTTCTTGGTTTTGACTCTTTAATATGTCTTAATGCCTACAGTTAGTGGTACTGAAAGGAGAAAGGAAATCATACTGTTGGTCTGAAAGCTGAAACAATAGTATTCATGTATGTTGAGATGCAAGGAAAATAAACACTTCTGGGCTAGGTATTTCTTTTTCACTAATTAGGAACAAGCTAATTTAGAAAGATAATTGTCTCTGTATCTTGGGATTCTATTATAATGGATGACTGCCTAAGTGCTAATACAGACGAAGTAGACCCTGAGGGGTAGGGGCTGTGAGAATGGATATCAGGCTGATCCTGAGTCAGCAGTAAAGTGCTATTTTCTTTAAGGAAACATAGAATTAATGGCTCCAAAAAAATATATTACAATTTGAAATTGTGAAGTAATCTTGAAATTATCTTTCCATTAAACACTAGTGTTTGTGCTTAGAGTCTTATGCATTGTCTTGTACTTATTACCAGAAAAGTTGGGAGGAAAATTAAGAGTAAATCACACAAAAAGAGGTAGAAAAGAGTTAAAGTAAATTTTTAGCATGAAGAAAATAGTCCTCAGGATCAATGACTGATGGAGTCAATAGTTTATTTATTCTAAAATGTATTTGGCACATACTAGGTGCTGGACGTATTATGGAAAGTGGCACTACGCAAGAGCTAATCTTGCTCTCAAGAATGCCATGGTGTAGCAAACCGTTGGATGAACTTGTGTGTGGAGAGTACTCTTGGACTGAAAATGGTTCATCTGGTCTTCATTTTCCCACTGAGAGCAAAATAATACCAAGGAGACCCTTAGACACCAGGATGAGAAAGAAGAGAATTGAGACCTGTAACTGAATTCTTCAGGGTTCGAATGGTAGAGTAGGATATTGGGGATTTTCTTCTAGGAAGGGCTAGTTAAGCACATTCATTTATTCTTTTTCTAGTGATGTTTAGATACAACCTTGTCAGAAACATGAGCAATGTGAGAAATTTGGTGTATTGCTACAACCCTATGTTCCTTTACTTCTATTTGTTGGGCATAGAGTCAAACCACATTCGCTGTGCTCTAAAGTATGGGTGATCTTGTGTAAAAGACACAAATGTTTTATCTTAAAAACAATGACCCACAGTAATTCGTATTGAATTGAGAGACAGAAGCACATGGAACTTGGCATTAGAAGACAGAGGTTCTTGTTCCAGGAATGGTACAAATCTATGGGTTGCTTTTGACATGATGGTGAATCCGTCTGCCTCTCATTTCTCTCAGCTGTAAAATCTGAGAGCAATCTATAAGATGCTTTCCAACTCCATAATTTTGAATTTTACAATCACTTTTATGTTGGTGTTTGACAACCAAAGGTAGTATTTATTATTGCGTCTATTATTTTTTTCAATATGAGGCATTAACAAAGTCATATCTTAACCCAAATTAAGCTTTCCATTTAAAAAATTCCTTTAAAATGATTACATGAGTTGGCGTGTTAGAATATAGTAAGTAGAAAATTAGATGAAATGACAAACTTCTACCTCCATACCCTCCCTCCAGCTGTTTCTATGTACAGAATCCTCCTAACTGATGAGAAACTAGTGGCGATTATATGTTCACACGTTGTGGAATTTTTAGGCACAATTTTTCATGAGAAGAGAAATGAAGTTGCAATATTTTTGAATTGTAAAATATAGTATTATGTCATTTATACATTTGTATGTCTTTGGGGGAGAAAGAAGGAGAGGAAAGGGGGGAGAGAGAGAAGGAGGGAGGGAGGGATGGGGGAGGAGGGGAAGGGGAGAATCAGCTGATCTCCTTGTTACAATTCTGTCAATCCCCTTGCTAATATGAACCACAGGTGGTGGTAAGTCATTTTCAGCCAGTTGCTAATTTACCTCTAAATTATTTAGTTGTTTTGATTTTGATTCTGTAACACCTAGAGGCAATGATCTGTGCTAGAAACTAACAGCCTATAAAAATTTGGTTTTAATAATAGTCATTTGCTCTTAGAACTAAGTAATGAAAATGTTATATCAGTGTAAGGGAAAAGGGAAAATATTCAAGAAGTATTTCATACTTGAGTATAGAATTTCTTAAATACAAGTTGATTCTAGAGAAAATTTCCTTGGGTATTATAACTCAAGTTTCCCTATCAATTAATGAAAATAATATTCGAAGAAAGAAGACAAGAATCTATAAGAATTGTTACGTAATTAGAAAAAAATGACATGTATACAATTTAAATTTTAAAAAATGCTTTTATCAATTGCCCTCCAGTAAGCTTAGTATAAATTTTTGAGAGTGACCTCTATGTATAGATAGATACTAGTTTCCAGATAAAATCATAAGGTACAAATTAATAACTTATCATGTATGTGTAATAATTATAAAAGCTAATAATTGGGGCGCCTTGGTGGCTCAGTGGGTTAAAGCCTCTGCTTTCGGCTCAGGTCATAATTCCCGGGTCCTGGGATGGAGGCGCCCCCCCACCCCGGTCTGGCTTCCTCCCCTCTCTCTCTGCCTGCTTCTCTGCCTACTTGTGATCTCTGTCTGTCCAATAAATAAATTTAAAAAAATCTTAAAAAAAAGCTAATAATTGATGTGTGTACTATGTTCCAGGGTTTATTCTTATTACTCTATTAGTGAACATATTTAAGCTTCACATAGACATATAGAAGTAGGTACTGTTACTGTCCTTATTTAGTAGAAGAGGTAACTAAAGCATAGAGAAGCCTTTTGCCAGAGCTGATAATCCTACCCACAGTCTACTTTCTCCATGCATATATACACATATACATATTTGCACCCACTAAGAAAATGATACTAAATACTAATAATCTATACATTAATATTCTGTGTATAAATACTCAAAACAGTAGCAAGTGAGAATAGTAAACTAATGGATTAAAAAGATATTCAAAACTTAATGCTGTGTCTAAAATCAGGTACAACAAAATTAGAGCTCTATGGTCAGTCCTTTAAAATGTTTACTTTTATGTTGTTTTGTTTACCTTGATTATTATAAACCATGGCTTGATTTTGAGGGTCAAATAAAATAAGGGACAAATTACCTCCCTAATCACCACTATGCATAACACTGTCTTACACACCTAGAGCAATTTTTAAAATATTGTTTTGTCTTTGCATATTCTTAACATGTTCTTAATGTTATAAATACATTATTTTCTGTGTCTGGAGGTATTCTTCTCATATAAATCTTGCCATACAAAACTTATATTCATTTATTGGTTCACCAGGTATGTATCTATTGAGCTACTATGGTTTGTCAGATGCTACTAGACAGTAAGAGTCAAATGTGGATAAAATAGTGGCTATCTAGGAAGCCTTTGGTCAGGTAACTAGGTAATTACTGTAGGATGCATTGCCTCTGACAGTAGGTAGCATTTATCATGGAAAAAAAGGGAGTCATTAAGTATTGAAAGCAGGAAAAGACCACTCCTTCCACAATATGGAGAATGAATTGCAAAGGATGGAGATGCAGAAGCCAGTTAGGAGGCTGCTCTAGTAGTACAAGAATCCAGAAAGGGTACAGCTCTAGTTATTATAGGGAAATTTGTTTACGAAATATTGGAATAAACAACATTGATTTTTTTTAAAGACTTTTATTTATTTTTTTATTAGAGAGAGAGCTCAGGCAGACAGAGTGGTAGGCAGAGGCAGAGGGAGAAGCAGGCTCCCTGGCGAGCAAGGAGCCCGACGTGGGACTCGATCCCAGGATGCTGGGATCATGACCCGAGCCGAAGGCAGCCGCTTAACCAAGTGAGCCACCCAGGCGTCCCAACAACATTGACCTCTAATAATTCTAATAGCACAGACTCATTTTATTCAAATTTGGAATAATAGGTACATCTTTTTAATTAAAATTATAGAAAAGATTTTTCAACTGAAAACAGACTTTGAGTTAGATGGTCTGTACTGATTATTTTAAAACATGTTCTATCTCTCCAGGGAACGAGTAGCTGGATCTCTCTCTCTCTCTGTCTGCCTGCCTTCTTTTTATTCATCCTTCTTTCCTCCCCTCCATTTTCTTCCTTCCTTCCATATGTTTTTCCTCCTCTTCCTCTTCCTCCTTGTCCTCCTCTTCTCTGTCTCTGTCTCTGTCTCTCTCTCAGACACACACACACACACACACACACACACACACACACACTTTCTTTCACCATGGCCACTAACATCTAATGCTGAAAATTCAGCTGGAGTGTTTGAGCCACTTCTCATAAGCAGGGTCCAGCAAGGAATTACAGATAGAATTAGGAACAAGAACAAACCTGTCACTCTGACTAGAAAAATACTTTCTATATCTCAAGTCCTACTACAGATGGGATAGGTGAAATGATTTGCAAAAGACCAGCAGGAGCAACGCTCTTTACTGCAGAATAGAATTCCTGAGGAGCATCTCCTCGTTGTCTCTCCAGTTGAATTTTATAATTGGAATATACAGAAAGCCTTAGTATAAGGCAACATTGCAACATGACTCTCAAAATTAAATTCAAGCTCCAAACACCTTCCATTTTAAGGAATTTTCTATTTCCCCTCAAGGCACACTCGTCTCACACCACACTCAAATGTTGTAAAAGCTAAGTTGACTGAGCTTGCCAGGGTCCCTCGATCTTGAAAAATTATCTTGGAGTCATTTTTGAATGAGAAAACACAGGCATTACATTGGCATTCAAGTCAACTGATTCTTCTAGAATTTTATTTTGCTTTGATTTGAAATCTTTTGTGTTTCCTCCTTTACAGCTCTTCCACGGGTATCTCTAACTCCTCGTCTTTATCATTGTTTGGATCTTTAGTGTTCAGATGATACCTTGCAGACCTTAATCAAACAACGGGCAAAGTTCCTTTCTTTACACAAGGAAGTGAAAGCATGCCCTCATGCCTGCTCCTGATGTATTAAAATTTCAGTCCATTGAAACACTAGAATTTATGCGGATACACTGTTATATCTGAAGTGTATATTTTGAATTCCAATTCCTGTGGTCACATGAAAGTATTTAAATGTTGTATTTCTTGATTTTTTTGTTCACTTTAAATGTATTTTGAGAAAGGGTGGATAATCTGACTGAGATGGATAATGTAATGTAAGATAAAGTTTAAAGGACACTGACTTTAATTTTTTTTTTAAATGAAGGTGCTAGTATAACTTTAGTGGAATCTAAAACAATATTAAATGTATTTACATTATGTGTAGGCAACCAAATAATAACCATGTAAAATACCTAATTAGAGAGATGATTAGAAAAAGGTTTCCTGTAATAAACATTAGTACTCTGTAAATGCATCAAACTTTTTCCTTAATTTTATTATATAGACATTATGATGTTCACAAATTAACAAATAATAGAAATTCCTTGCTTTATTTTAAATAAATCTATGTTTCTCAAAGGCACTCTTAGCAAAGCACCATTATTACTTTATTAAATACAACTTTTGCCTACTTGAGCTTAACAAACAAATCTAATGGTACGAAAGAATTTAATTTCAGAGCTGAATGATAATTTGTTAGGCACTGTTAATTCACATAATTCAAAGTTAATTATGTTTGCAATATTAGGAGTGTAGTAATTTTGTTCTGTTGAGCTATAGCTTTTATGAAATTTTATATTCTGATTAAGCAAACGCAACCGACAAGAATATATCACAAATTGTAATATTTATAGGAGATATTTTGTGTGTACATGTGTATGTCTAATCAGATCACAGTTTAGTCTAATTCAGCCACACTTGGTAGACTATCTACTTCATGAAGATGCTCTCATGTTTTGTTTTTCAAGGCAGTCATTTTCCTATGGTTATTACTGAAGCTCAAATTCTCAAACATCATTTGCTATTATTCTTTTTCATAATATGGAAGTTTGATGTTTTCTCTTTTTGGCTTAAGTTTTATTGGACCTGCCAAAAAAAGTGTGATAAATCACACATCTAAAAGACATTAAAATTAGCTTCTCCAAATGTGAAATTGTAGTTCATCTCTCCCACAGTCCTGTCTCTTGCAGTCAAGGTTTAAACAACAATGGGAACTGTTATGTGTAATATGCCACACAGAGACAACAGAGAAACCATTCCAGCTTTCAGAATATGGGGAGGGCAACATATCACACCTATCATTTTCTCAAAGATAACCTTATGACAAGAGTCTGGAAATGTGTTGACATATCACTGTAGTTTAAATGATTGAAGCCACCTTGGATGTGACTATGAGAAGCAAACAAAACAAAAAAGATATATCTTAGAGAGTAGGTTTAATTTTGTATATTATTGTTTTGAAACTTAAATGGAACTCAGAGAATAGGTCATAAATTCCTAGTTAATTCTTTATGTTTTAAAGATTTATTTATTTATTTTAGAGAGAGAGGAAGAGAGAGAATGAGCATTGCAAGGGAGGAGCAGAGGAAGAGGGAAAGAGAGAATCTCAAGTAGACTCCCCACTGAGCCCGTCACCTGCCCTAGGGCTTGATCCCACCACTCTGACTGAGATTATCACCTGAGCTGAAATCAAGAATCATACCTCAACCAGTATGGCATCACGTATTCCTATGGACTGAACTGAAAATTTTTGAAGTAGGTGGATCCCTTCATTAATTTCTTTCCAACCATTACACCTTCTCTAGATGCCTACCTACTTCATTTCAAAGTTCCCATAGTTAACAAAAACATTTTAAAATGGTGCTTTCAGGTGAAAAATGAAAGTGGCCATTTTTTTAAATGGATAGAATAAATGGATGTAGTGAAATAGAATAAAATGTACATAGTTATAGACTTTCTTTACAAACTGTGAACTTACAAAAATTATTTAGAGATGTAATGCATTCTCTCAAAATTTGTTGAATTTCTTTGCTTTCTTTATGATCTTTCTTTTAACAAGAGTGATGTTAAAACTTTCATAAAATAAATATTAAACTTTTTCCTGATGAAATGCTTGTATTTTATCTTGGTTTATTATTAAGACTTGCCTACTTTCCATTAAATCTCCTGGTTAATTACATTCTCGGTTTTAATTTGCATACTTTTCATATTTGTTGAATAGTTCTGAAGGTTAGAGAGTGATGATTAAGTAAATCTTATTTGTTGGAAAATCTCTATGTAGGAACAAGTTTGTTTGTATTTCCTAAATTCTGCAGAGTCCTCGTTTGTGGACCTTGGTGGGATGCCTCCCTCATGACTTTGACAATGCCTTTCTTTTTTCCCTTGATTTTAACAGTCATGAACCACCATGCTTCAGGGCTATATAGAGCATCCAGCAGACACAGGTGTTTGGTTAACAAAACTGAGTTCTAGGATCTCTGGTTTTCACTAATGAGCCTTATATTTTGCTGCAGTAAGCATGCTGGCAGGGGCTCATTTTCTTATCTGAAAAGGTAAACTTCTCTAGTTCAAATTCAAATGTTACTGCTGGTAAAATACCAGAACTCTCCCAGGTGGGACACTCTGCATTTGAAGTTGTCCCTTTGAATTGAAATGAAGTTTCTCTTAAGTACCTAAAGAATATCCGAGAATGGCTGCTGACAAGAGAGGAGGCTGAATCAATAAATTCAAATATAAATTAGTAGAAGAAAATTATTTCAGACAAAAAGGGCTATTATCTGAATTATGGTATAAGGGATGTGGGCTGGACCTTATTATTTAATTCTATATTTATTTCTATAGATGAGGAAACTGAGGCCCCAAGAGATAAAGGGGTTAGTGGAAGGCTTTGATATTATTCCTTGAATCTACACAGTAACTGAAATTCTTGGAGATGAGAGTTCCACTCTTCCTCTCTGTTCCCAGAACTCTCTTGTCTAAGAGTCATCAAAATGCTTTTATTTAGTTACTTATTTTTTCAAATGTATCTGAGTTCCTCATTTAATTTTGTAAGATGTTCTTACTGAGATACGTCTTTAGAATAACTGTGTTCAACATAAAACAATAAAGACAAATCAAGATTGCCTCGCATGTCTGATTTCACCTGCCTAGCATGCTGGAATACAGATAGCATTAGGCCCTCTTGGCACTTTTGATGAGGATGTTCTAAATGCTTGGAACTTGGACCTCAAAACTATTTGGCTAGCTAGAATAATGCCTTGTATTTTCAGGGTTCTCAATTCTAGGCACAACTTCCCCTAGGAATTAGATCCTTTCTCTCTGTGAAGCTCTGCTCCTCAGAGCAGCTGTACTTCCTTCAATATTTGAACAACGCCATTGGCTCCCAAGTCTCCTAGGCCAGCATCTTTAACCTGGCATTGCTTTATAAAAATCCGTTTTTATAAAGCAATGCCAGGTTTTTATAAAGCAATGACTGTTAAAACCAAGGGAAACTATAAAAAAGACCGTTTTCTTGGAACTGAACTGCTCTCAGTCATCAGTCTAATTTTACAACCAGAACCTGTGTGTACACAAAAGAAAAATAATTGCCAGATTTTTCTGGAGCCTTACTTGTAAAAAACGATTTGCCTCTATGCAAATGATTTGCTTAGGGTTAGAAATCTTGTAGAGAGGGGTGAGAATTATTTACTCAAAGAACAACTTTTTTTTTTTTTTTAAACAAAGCATCATCTGAGCACTTAGGGGGAGGGAAAAAAAAAAGGAGATTCTTGAGTCCCTAAAATGTGGTTTCCATAAAGTGATATATCCCTGTTGTTATATGTTCTAGGTAGTGCTATAATTGTATCAGTAAGGATTTTTAAAGTGTTTCATGGTTTCATGAGTATCATTTAGAGAGTACATAGAGGCACATTTTTTTTTTTCCTTTTAAATAAGTTATATGCCTTACTCAATGAAAGTCAGATTTAGGGAATTCTACCAAAATTGACACATCCCTTGGAAATGGTTACTGGAAGGCAAACTATCAAATCTTGCTTACTTTATTTTTTAGCCTTATTTAGTTTTTGTCTTGCATCATCAGGAAGGCAGTTTAACCTCATTAGCCAACTGGTGATGATTTGGTTCCACTTCACCATTGGCATTGCAGATGGCGGCGATTCCCCTAGTCATCCATCATGAAAACAGAAAAGGATGGCAAAAAGACATTCCAGATCAATTATGAAATGAATTTATTTTTCTCTCTTTTTCATCAGGGGAGGAGAAATTCAGTTCAAAGGACCAACAACTTTGACTTTCTAAAATTAAATATTTAGAGCAAATTTGTCCCCAGAAATAAAGGAAGAGAAAGATTATTGGTATGTCCTTGGTGTTAGAATTTATCTTTTTTTTAATCAAGAAAAAAGGATTAAAAGTAATTTTCCACTTTCTTTCTAGATGTATATAACAACTATTTATCTCTTTGAAATTTTTGTGCACCATGCATTGGACTTTTCCGCAAGTGTTTATTACCACTACTACTCCATTATTACATTGTCTAAGTGTAGAGCAGGGCGTCCCACCAGAGGCCTGTTAAGATTCTACTTGTCAGTGAATTCAATCAGAGACTGTACAAAAGACGCATCCAGAAAACAGGGGATAGAAAGAACACTCATATAAGAGCATTTTTTTTCAGGCAGCCTTGGTTAGCACTGGTGTATGCAGGGCGAAGATTGCTTGTTTACTTTGGTGATACAAATGCAACACATTTAGGGGTGTTGTTCAGTCATGGGCCAATTAGGCAGCATCTGGAATCAATAGAGTTTGTTCAGATGGAAGTGCAGTGGGTCCATCGAAGCCAGGCTGTTCCAAGAACTCCAGCAAGACAGCTTCCTCAGAGAAAATCCTTCTCCCCCCATCCTCCGTTCTTAAAAACTGAAGTGGAGTTTCCATGGAATTTCCCCCTGCAGGACAATTATGGGGTAGCATACTGAAAGCATTTGACTTTATAATGACAGCAAGGGCAGTCTCAGCAGTTAGATAATGGTCTGAAATTTGAGAGCGGGAAATGTTTTTCTAGCAATGGGTGATAATGGATAACAAAAACAGTGGCTTTAGATTATATGAGACTGCTAGGGATCAATATTCCAAAATGCTTCTTAGCATCAGTGCTGTTTTTATTGACAGAGGAGTATCACTGTTTGTGTCAACAGCAGCATGAATGGCGGATTGCGGATGTGCAAAACTGATTAAGGAGACTTGAAGGTCTCTAATCCCCCCATTTTTCAGACTTCAAAATGCATTAGAAATGTATAAGAGACCCCGAGATCATAAATTTTGTTTAAAAACTTCAAATGGATAATGCCATAGTAAATGATGAGTTAGAAATAGTGAATTACTTTATGCCAGGCTGCAGCTGGACATTTTACTGAACTTTTATTTTGCCAACATACCAATTGTATATCCCTGTTTCAGTTGTGTCTAAAATTTAGCAGCCTAGGACTTGTTTGTATTTTCTTTTGGTATTTATGAAATTGTGTTATAAGTCTGATTAGATTGATGAGGAATGTACACATTCTTTAAGTTTGAGTTAGTGCTGGTGGATTCTTAATTTATCTGGTTCTGTATAATTTTATATAATAAGGCTGAACACAACGTAATTCTTGACTCAAGTAGAGAATTTTTTCTCTTGGTATTAAATCATTTATTATTAGATCTCTAGACTGATGTATGTCCTGTATTTTGTTGACTTCTTCTTTAATTTTGTGGCAATGTTTATTTTAAATTTTTTGTCTAGAAGGGGAACGAGGAAATAGGAACACACACTCTTCTACAAAAATAATGGTCTCAATAAGGAGAACAGTATGGAATAATACCAGAAGATAATGGAAGTCAGGTCTTCAGATCGCTGAGTAGATATAGTTCCTTTCTACTTTCTTAACTTTTATCTTTTTTCTGGATTCCATCTACCATTGTTCAGTTCACCTTGTTTCACATGATTCTTCCTTTTTTCCTCTAAGTCTCTGAAATAAATGTTTAACAAAGACAGTTGAAAGAGTCAGAGATTCCTGTCCCATAAAACCTCTCCAAGAAAATGGCTGTATATAGAATCTGGACGGACCCTTTGGAAATGCTAACCAAGAAGTTCTATGGACACAGTTCTTAGGGGTGAAGCCCACCGTGCTCATTGCTATGTCACAGCCCATCAGTGCATACATGGCTCTGATCAGACCAAATGTTGTGGTGTCAACCCATGCTTTGCAGAACCCTGAGACAGCTGTTCCAGCATTGGACCAGCTTACTGTTTGTCCCCTCCAAGGGTAACTGTAGCTTGTGAAGAAGAGTTAACAAAACAGCCAAATGTACCTCTAGTGCCAGAATGTCCGAAGAACTTCAGTCAAGCTCATATGTGGGGCTCTGTTTTGTGTGTAGCATTAATACTGTGTGTCAGAGAAGCAACAGTGTAGAGGTATTCTAGGAGACGGTAGAATTATTTCTGCTAAAGATTTAAAGATCAAACCCACTGTTTTAAAAATAACTTTTTGGGGCACCTTGGTGGCTCAGTCAGTTAAGTGTCTGCCTTCAGCTCAGGAATTCCAGGAGACCTGAAATTGAGCCCTATGGTAGCTCCTGCTCAGTGGGGAGCCTGCTTCTCCCTCTCTTCCTTGCTCATGCTCTCTCTTGCTATCTCTATCTCTCTCTCAAAGAAATAAATAAAACCTTTAAAAATAAATAAATAAAATAAAGAAATAACTTCTTGTTGAATGTGAAAATGAGGTTTCAATGAAATTGTAGGTCTGATGTTGCATGAGGAACATGAAATTTAGAAACCAAAGCATTTAATAGGTGGCCAGTTTCCTTCTTCCTTCCTTCCTTCCTTTCTTTCTTTCCTTTTTTTTTTAAGATTTTATTTATTTGACAGACAGAGATCGCAAGTAGGTAGAGAGGCAGACAGAGACAGAGAGAGAGGGGGAAGCAGGATCCCCACCGAGCAGAGAGCCTGATGTGGGGCTCAATCCCAGGACCCTGAGATCATGACCTGAGCCGAAGGCAGAGGCTTTAACCCACTGAGCCATCCAGGTGCCCCATCCTTTTTTTTTTAAATTTATTTAAAGATTTTATTTATTTATTTGACACAGAGAGAGAGAGATCAAAAGTAGGCAGAGCAGCAGGGAGAGAGAGTGGGGGGAAGCAGGTTCCGTGCTGAGCAGAGAGCCTGACCTGGGGCTTGATCCCAGGACCCAGAGACCATGACCTGAGCCTAAGGCAGAGGCTTAACCCACTGAGCCACCCCAGGTGGCCAGTTTCTAATCTATACTTTATTTCAGGGTTTAAGAAAATACAAGACAGATTAATTTGTGAACCATAGTACTTTCCCAATGTTATTGTTTCAAAGTTGATGAGTTTATAGTTAACATAATCTGAAAATAGAAGTAGTAATAGCATCCACCTCTGTCCAGCTTTTAGGGGTTAAATGAATTAACATTTTTATAGTGCTCAGAATATTGTCTGGCACAGTGTTCAAAAAAATATAACCTGATATTTTTATGACCTATGTGCCTACAGTTTTACCCACAGAGGAACTTACATGATTTACTGATTTAAGAAAACCTCTTGGTCTGAATACCACTATATAAAGAATAGAACACAATCAGCTAACAAGAGTAGGAAAGAGCCAAGATGCCCTTCAACAGACGAAGGGATAAAGAAGATATGGCCCATATATATTATAGAGTATTATGCTTCCATCAGAAAGGATGAATACCCAACTTTTGTATCAACATGGACGGGACTGGAAGAGATTATGCTGAGTGAAGTAAGTCAAGCAGAAAGAGTCAACTATCATATGATTTCACTTACTTGTGGAGCATAAGGAAAAACACGGAGGACATTGGGAGATGGAGAGGAGAAGTGAGTTGGGGGAAATTGGAGGGGGAGACAAACCATGAGAGACTGTGGACTCTGAGAAACAAACTGAGGGTTTTGGAGGGGAGGGGCGTGGGGGGTTGGGTGAGCCTGCTGGTATTTATTATGGAGGCACGTATTGCATGGAGCACTGGGTGTGGTATATAAACAGTGAATTTTGGAACACTGAAAAGAAATTAAATTAAATTAAATTAAAGGTAAGGAAAAAAAAGAGTAGCATTACAAAAGATAGATAGAAGCTTGCCATGTAGGTAAAAGCAAGATCAATTTTCAGTTCAATCCATATAACATAAGTCTATGTTTGGAGGTGGTCTGGGTAGTTCTCTCATATTTGCTAGATCACTGTTGATCAATTTTTTATGTGTATACCCAACACTTTGTTAAAAATTTAGATCCTGACTTACTAGGTCTAAGTCGGAACCTGAGATTTTGCATTCCTCTCAGGCTCTCAGGTGATTCAGACCACATTTTGGGTGGGAAGACACTAGATTACTTTAGTCTCTGGAGTCTCAATATTGTTTGTAGATAATTGCTAAGCCATTTTTTAAAGGAGTATACATCTTTAAAGTCAAGGCATGAAAGAGAAAAGATTGTCCCTACAGAAACCATCATGCTCCTATAAGCCTTGGCACACGTGGAATAACTATATTCCCTGGATTTGACTTGAGTGGTTATTCACCTGGGATCCCTGCTTGAGTTTTACATGTCTTAGAGCCCATCACATGGTAGATACAATTTTGTGTGTGGATTTAACCATTTTCATGGGAAAAGGTCTATGTCAGTTATTTCTCATGACATTTTTCTTCTACCTGATTCATGAGTGGAGTTTCTGGCCCCTCTTCCCAGAGTTATTGGAGCACATATCTTTTCTTATATCTGTGCTGAGCTGTGGTCACATGACCTCTCTGTCTTACCTCATGGTTTTCAAAGTTGAGATCTAGAGGTCAATTTGCAAAAGTTTCTTTGTATAAATAAGTGGGACAAACATCAAATGTGAGAATTTAGGTCAGGAACTTGTTCTCAGAATTTCACATACATGGCTGTTCTCCATCCTGGGCAAGTAAGGATGGTCTTAATAACAGGTACACCATGGTTATGATAGCTGGTAAGTGACAAAACTTAGAGAAGTTTTCGAAAGATTCTGGCTAAGATTTAACCCTGTCACACTTATGAGACACTAAAGATATGTTCAGCGTCTGTAAGCTGCACTCAGCAAGCAGTGGATTCCTCTAAGACCTCCCAAGTGAGAGCTATGGTTTCATAACTTGATTAGGCAAGAATTTAGCCAAGAGTTTCAATGAAGGGTTTCTTAATAGTAGTTCCCTTCCACTGAGACCCTAAAAGCCTATATGGAATTGGCAAGAAAATGTTCATAATGCCTGGGGTGTCTTTTTCCTTTTAGGAGTACTTTCATAATTCAAGGGCCTCACAATATACAGAACTGATGGGGCCCTCTTTGGGAGATTCTATAATTAGAGCGCGGGTGGTGCAAGACTGGGGCTCCATCCTGGCTCTAGGTCTCATTCCTGAAGACCCAAAGCTTACAATATGAACTGTGAAGTTGAAAGCCCCTGACATCTTTGACCTGGTCTGGGCTAACACATGGACATGGGCGGCTCTTCTTGGGTGAGGGCAGTAGCAGGCAATGCCAGGATTGACAGGTGGTAGTGGAGTGGTGGGTTTTGTTTGGAGCTAGCAGCTGCAGGGACTAGTGTGTCTTGCTCTTAGAGAGGAATGCTGGCAAGAACTGGATGGTTTGTCAAATCAAATGACCTAAGATTTGGTGAATGCTTCAGTTCCAGCTGAGAACACATGAATATAAATCAGGAATCAAAATGAAGATCTGGTCATACATATTTTATACACAGGCTGGATGTCAGGGAGAAAGTTTATGGCTTAGTGGACATGCAAATTAACATTGGTTTGTCCCAGATCTCCTGGGTGCCAGAACAAGGGCAGTAGATAAATCTAGGCTTGGTGTACTGAAGGGCTAGAGCTGTCGTAATAGGACCAGACTTGGTTAGGACTGAATTGAGGCTGAGGCAGGGCAGGCATGCTGTTCAAAGAGTGTTAACACATACATTTAACCAGGAGAAGAACAGGGCAGCTTACTCAAAAGTAGTACTTATTTCTTGAAATAGCCCCTCATGTATATTCAGGACAGGAACATGAGTGCTGCCCTAGCACATTCTCTACTGAGTTATAGACTTGTGGCAATTACAGAATCTCTAATGCCTAAAATTGGTTTCTAATGCTGTAATCACACATTCACTTGAGAAGAGGTGGTAAGATTCTAGAGCAGGCACCTTGGGCTCATGCTGGCATCAGAGGATGAGTATCATATAAGATGTTTGGGTTCATGTTGGACTGGGTTCATATTGAGACTCTCAATAAGGTTAAAAAGGGATTTCTAGTTTTGATAAGGGCAGTACAGATCACGGCATGAAAACATTCAGAACGCCAGTCATAGCTTTTTTTTTCCTTCTTCCGTTTAAGGAGAATTTATTCAGGGTTCACTATGTTTATAACACTATCCTAGATTTTGATAATAAAATAGCTAAAAAGATGGCACTATCATGGCTTCCATGAAGAGATAGACACAACCCACATTTCCAGACAATAAATATCATGACTTGAAGTTGTAACAAGTGTCATTAAGGAAACGTGAACATACACACACAGTATTGGGCTAGTGAGTCATTCTGGAGGAGATCTTCTATAGAGTGCTCAAAGTAGTCCTGCCAAGGAAGTGACCAAGAAGGAAATGATAGTTCTCTTTGATTTGATTTGCTTTGTCCCTCTATGATAGGACATTTATTAGTAGACAGAGATTGTGGGGTAGAAGACCCTGATCTAGCCAAAAGACCCACAGGTGAGCAGAGTTCCAGTCCTACAAAGAAGACCTGAGAGGGCAATAAGGTGGAAACTGAGGTTGGATACTTGGGCAATAACCCAGGGCTTATATTTGACTGGAGATGGGAAAGGTCTTCTTTTTGGAGGTAAGGGGCCCAGAGTTTAGTTTTTCAGTCAATGGAGACTGTGAGGATAGTGACAGAAGCAGGTGGTGTTGAACTGGCAACTATGGAGGAACCAGAAGATTCAGTTCTGGTGGGTGTCCCCAGCACACACTCAGCTTCCCTCTCCGGACCATGCATCTGAAAAATCTGAGGGCCAATGTGGTAATCAAAAACGATCTTCCAAAAATTGTTGACACTAGTGAAATTGATACATATTCATTAGCCTAAAAACTTATATAAATATGTATCTGTCCAAAGGATTCTAAACAGTTATTTAAAACCATCCTCTGACAAATAAAATTCAACCCTACTAACAAACTTAAAAAAAAAAAAAGAGGAGAGAGAAAATACAACGCAGCTTGTCCTTGATGACCGCACTTCATAGAATAAACTCATCAGGATAAGTCAAGTTTTTCTCTCAGATTACAGTTTTAGTTTATTTTACAAATGAAAAAAAAAATCTCAAGAACTTCTCTCAGAGCACTGAAAACTTCCAAAGTTTATGAGAAATGACAGGTATTTTAAGACTAAAGTTTGAATAGAAATGTGATAAGATAGAGGTGGTTCTGAAGAACAATGGGGGGAATTTGAAAGTACTCCCTCGACTCCAGAAATAGAAATGCAAATCTGAAACTGTCGCTGAATGATTTAAAGAAGTTGAACAAACTTAAAGTAATCATTTTTCAGATCAGGCGATTCTGAGGTGAAATAAAGGATGAAAATCATATATGAAAGAGGAAAAGGTCAGAGGAGAGGAGCATGAACATGGAAATAGAAGGCAAAAGAAAATGATAGTGAGAAAGAGGCAGAACAAATACCCTCCTGACCTTGCACTTGACTTAAATATTCCTTCCTGACCTATTTGCTAGGGTAGTGCAAGGGGTTGATCTAAGGGCCAGACAGACTTATCCTCCTTTCTCTTTATTCACCCCATCCAACTGATTGATTCTCCAAGGCTTCATCAGGTTTTCCTCTCCTAGTTTTTTTTTTTTTTTCCTCTTTCTTGAATGCTAATAGTAGAATATAGTGGCTCATGAGAACACGTGAGCTGCCAGACAGCTGGGCCATGAGAGTAAAACCCAGACAGTTCCATTCTTCTATGATATTCTACATCTTTAAGTAAACCTTGAGTTGATTCAGCTTCACACTTCAAATCAATTGACATCATTGAGCTAGAGAAACACTGCCAAGAATCTACAGAACTTCAAGCACAGATGTCCTCAGATTCATTAAATTGTCATCTCCAAATACCATCCATAAAAATCTCTCTCATTAAAAGATCTTAACCATTCTGACCGGGCTGAGCACTATACATGATACTCAACCTTAATGATAGAAAAAGCTAGGTCTAGGGTCTGCTGTGTCTTAGGGGAGCCCTATGTGCCAATCTCACATGTCACCCTTTCTGACGTTGTATTAGCTAAGTAATCTTGTCTACACTTCTGTCTTGGTTTCTCTTGAGAACTTTACTTCTCCCTAACAAGGATGACATAATGTGGAGAAAGTTCATTTGGGTTATAGAAGCTCTGACTCCTAGCCTATCTCTTGTGAGTCCTTCCACTCAGATGAATGCAGAAGACACTATTCTCTGACACATTTCTTGAGGACCTGTAAGAAATGGGGACTCCAACCAAAATCCCATTGTTGCCTACTGCTGCTTGAAACTGAGAGATACCACCGTGGAGATGTTCCAGTTCAATGGTTCTTCACTCT
Organism: Taxidea taxus jeffersonii; assembly: GCA_003697995.1. Taxonomy (NCBI): domain Eukaryota; kingdom Metazoa; phylum Chordata; class Mammalia; order Carnivora; family Mustelidae; genus Taxidea; species Taxidea taxus. The sequence goes on from RCUC01148011.1 coordinate 71,872, forward strand.
GACTTCACATTCAAAACATCTGGGGAACTTCTAAAATCATGTAGATATTTCAACCTCCACCACAAGCAAATTGATCAGAATCACATGGGTATCAGTAGTTCCTAAATCTCCCCAGGTGATCTTAATGTATTACTCCAGCTGCAGCTGAGAATCATTGCCTCTATTAGCTGCTAACTGAATTATATTCCCTTAGGTATCCCTGAATAAAGACCAAGTTCACTCAAATTCACCATTTCTGTAGAGATCCAGATTCTAGCATCCTTTCACAGAGGCTCTACAATTAGATCAGTTCATTCGATCCTGGCCTCCCCATTTAAGCCTTCCCCCTGCAGCTGTGTCATAGTGGAAGCCAAATCAAAGTAGGTATTGGTGCAAGGTCAACACAGAAGAAGGGGAAATGCATCCTTTTGTGTTGTTTTTTTGGACAGTGTCTGGAAAGAAAGAAATACAGAGAAAGAAAGTATGAGTAGTACTTTTGCAACTTTATAAAAGTGTTAGAATGCATACCTTCCATTTCTCTGTTGAATACAAATGAGGGCAAGTAGCACCATCAGAGTTGGATTTTTCTCACGTTGTCAAACATGTAAAATCAGGATGGAAAGTATAAAGTTTCTAATTTAGGATCAGACAACTCATACTTTGTCCTGTCCATATCCTGTCCACGCTGACTCACTTACCTTGCCTGCTGATTTCTGTGCCTATAAAGAAGTTGAATGCTGGCATTTGAAGTTTTGATGAGGTAAACTTTTAGAACCTCTGGAAGAGATACCATCAAAACGTAAATAAAATGGTAGGGATCCTCATATCAAACCCAAGAGAAATATTCGAAGACAATTCAATTCCCAGAAATAAGAATTCTAGTGTGACCACTAGTTTAGTAGAGAAATTAAATGTATTCTGTACAACTTATTAAATATAACCTCAAGGGGAACCTGGGTGGCTCAGTCAGTTTAGCGTCTACCTTCAGCTCAGGTTGTGATCTCAGGGTCCTGGGATCAAGCTCTTTGGGCTCCCTGCTTGGTGGAGAGTCTGCTGCTCCAGCCCTCTGCTGTCCTCCCCACCTCCCACTTGTGTTCTCTGTCTCTGCCAAATAAATAAATAAAATCTTAAAAAAAAGTAAATACAACCCCAAATCCAAGAGTTGATGTTGGAAGGGCTATGGAACTTTCAGTAAAGAGGTTATTTCAAACAGCACTCTGTTGTGTCCTGAAATGAAAAAGTACATATGAAGCATTCAAACTTGGATTGTAATGGCACTGGTCAAATGGCAGAATGGTGGTTATTTTATATTGAGGAGTAGAAATTTGAAAGGGAGTGAGCACCATTCAGTTGCCTTTCATTCAGGGTTAATTGAGTTGTACCTGGTAAAAGGAACAACCAAGGACTTGCGATGAGGCTCAGGAAATCATCGGAGGGTAAGGTGGAGGCAAGAAAACCATTTCATTTAAAAAAAAACTTAAAACCTAATGGCCCATAGATTGACAGACAGTCCCTAATCCCAGAGGGACTTTCCCTCATTGTAACAACAGACTGGAACTGAAGTGGGCTTGGAGCCCTTGTCAACAAGTAGCAGATACCCTGACTCAACAAATGTTTATAAAATGAATACATTTAATAAGAGAATGAATAAGGAGCTCAAAAGAAATCAAGAGGGCACTTTAACCCTGCCAAATTAACAATATCAATCAAATGTCTTATGTTAATTCCTACCCTTTGATCTGGCAGTTCCGCTTCAGGAATCTATCCTAAGGAAATCATCAGAAACACCCACATTTATGTGAAGTTTATTCATAATAGCACTACTAGTAATATTTAAAAAATAGAGTATTGGACTAAGTCTAAATGCTCAATAATGTGAGAAAATTAGATGACTGTACACATATGATCATGCTTCTGAAGGTTATATTCTTATAAAAATCTTCATTTACTGCTCAGGAAAAAATAAAACAAAAAATCACATTTTCTGATAATTAAAGAAATAAGTAAGTGACTTTTCTATTTCTCTTTCCATCTATAAAAGCTTAGAGAGGGGTCGCCTGGGTGGCTCAGTGGGTTAAGCCTCTGCCTTCAGCTCAGGTCATGATCTCAGGATTCTGGGATCGAGCCCCACATCGGGCTCTCTGCTCAGCAGGGAGCCTGCTTCCTCCCCTCTCTCTGTCTGCCTCTCTGCCTGCCTGTGATCTCTCTCTCTCTCTCCGTGTCAAATAAATAAATAAAATCTTAAAAAAAAAAAAAAAGCTTAGAGAGAAGTTTATTAGCATCTTAACAATAGATATTCTCTGAGTATTTGGATCATGGAGATTGTTATTATTTATTTATATTTTGTACAATGAGTTTTGCAGTAATTTTTTATTGGGAGATAAAAGCAGGAGATATTAATTTTAAGATGTTTCATATCTTGAGGTTATAGAAGATCAAGATGTGATACAATGTGACCCATTGAAATAGTTCAATCACAAATGTTGACTAGGTGGTCAACTAGTTGGGGCTGTGGAGTCTGGGGCAGGGAGCTTGCTAGCAGCTCCAACAGTCCAACAGTGTACTTGTGCTCAACTGCATCCTGTTGAGGTGCTGAAGGTAAGCAGGACAGTGAAGTAGGAGGCTGTTGTAGGAGAGTGGCTTCAGGGACACCAAGCCTGACAGGTTGTCCATGGAAAGAGCGACATATTCCAGGCAGGCCAAGCAGAAG
>RCUC01148012.1:0-40032 GCA_003697995.1 Taxidea taxus jeffersonii
AGGCCCACCACCACGCTGGCACGCAAAGCTTTTCTCAAACATATTAGTCATTGCAGTGAAAAGGAGAAAGAGGAGGTTCTAAATTTGTTAAAAAGAGGGAATATTGTCACCATTTGCAGGTACTAAGATTCCAGACCAGAATACTTCGGGGAAATGGCTGGAAAAAATAGAGGAGAAACAGTAGGACAATCCGGCAAGGTGGCCAGTTATTAAATGAATATACAAAAATCAGTAGTTTCGATTAACCCAAACAATACCCAATTAGGAAAATGCAGGGGAAGAAAAGATTGGATTTACAATGCAGTACATTGTGAGAGAGAGAGTGAAGACCTAGAAGCAAGCCTCTGTGTGAATTTTAGGGCCAATAACAACAAATAAAAGCCAACCAAAAATTGTTAAGAATGACTGAGCAGAATCCATAGAAAGCACTGTTTTGCTCTTGGACAAGAAGGCTCTAAGTCATGGCAATGCTAATTCTCCATCTACATTTACAAATTTATTATCTTTCCTCATCTCTCCAAAATAGTCTGCTGAGTATTTTGTGGAGAGAATAATTTTTAAACTAAGACTAGAGACTATATAAAAATATATGAAACTAGATAGTAAAATTCTGGAAAAGAAAAATAGTAAGCCTGCATAGATCCTATGCCTCATTATATAGTCATTCATACATTTTTGGAACAGGTGCAGAAATAGAAGACAGGCCAGTTGAGCAAAACAGAGAGGATGGGAACAAACATAAATGTGTCTGAGAATTTAGTAAATGATAAAGGTGATTTTTAATCAGTGAGAGAAAGAAGAATTATCTAATAAATGGTGTTTAGCCGACTGGCTAGTCACTGGGTTAGGAGGAGAATAAAAACCCCTTATTCACTTCTTACACCAAAATATATAATAAAGATTATTAAGGATCTAAAATTAAGAAAAATCTAAAGTTTCCTATGCAGATTCATATAAAACCTAGGAGCGAATAAGTTACAGAAGCCATAATATGGCAGATAATGCCAAGCATTAAAAAAAATCTAAAACCTCCTTATGATAAAAAAAAATTATAAACAAAATCAAAAGGCATATGACAAACTAGGAAAAATATTTATAACACAAATGACAGAAAAGGGCTAATTTCCTTAATATATAATACGCTCTTGCAAATCAGTGAGAAAGATATCAATCATTCAATAGGAAAAAACAGGCAAATGATATGAAAAGTCAATTCACAGAGAAAGAAATATAAATGACTTCACATATGGGAAGATGCTCGGCGTCACTCATAATTAAAGACGTGCAAATAAAAACAATGAGAAACCTAGCAGACAGGCAAAGGTTTCCATCTTTGAGCAGTTGAACTTTCTGGAACTTGTCCTAGGGGAGCCCCTCATCCTCTCACCCTTTCTCTGTTTCTGTCTCTGTCTCTCTTGCTCATCAAAGGCGGCCGGTTATAAAAGAAGGAAATCGTATCAACACATACACATGTACACGCACACATACACATATATGCGTACCCATCTTATGTAATATATAATATGTAGATATTAGATTATGTATCATATATATATACATATCTATGTACACACATAATTATTATTAATCAACAGGGGACTTGTTAAGTAAATTATGGTGAATCTCTACAAAGAAACTAAGGACCCTCTGCAATTATGAACAAAGCTATGGAAGATATGAGACAATATGCATGATATATTGATAAGGAATAAATAAAGGCATAGAATGATGCACATAATATGTTTCAATTTGTGTTTAAAAATTAACATATATATTATATTTATATATCATATAATATTTATATATATAAATATATTTTTTCATAGAAAGTTCTTTGAAATATACACATTAACTATTCATGGTGGTTATCAGTTGGGCTAGGCTACAAGTTTAAGGAAGAGGAAGACACACTTCTCGTCAAACAGGTATATCTTTCTGTACAGTTTGAGTCTTCACTATGTGCATGTATTAAAACAAACAAAACACCATTGGGGCACCTGGGTGGCTCAGCCAGTTAAGCATCTGCCTTCGGTTCAGGTCATGATCCTGGGATCCTGGGATCTAGCCTTTCTTCCCTTTCATTGGACTTCCTGCTCAGTGGGGAGCCTGCTTCTCCCTCTTTCTCTGCCTCTCTCTCTCTCTCTCTATCAATAAATAAATAAAATCTTTAAAAACAAAAACAAGAACACTCTTCCTGAGTGCTCAAAAAATGATGGAGACATGTTAAAAGGCCAGTTTGAAGGTGTTCCCAATGGGCAACAAAATCATAATAGTAATGGATTTATACCCCATAGAACAAAATAAATATCAGTGAATAAAAACAAAAACAAAAAAAACAACCCAACAATTGAATACCTAATGGGAGTGAATAGCTTTTCCTTACAGAAGAATTCCAATTTAAGAAATGTAGAAGAGTACCCAAAGTGAATAAAATTTTAAAAAATACAATTAGAACATCATTAGTAATCATCGTTCTAGGCAAGATCCATTAATGCGTATAAAAATTAGGGAGCAAAGTATGAAAATCAAAAGGATATTTGCATTGTCTCAAACTATCTCCAGAAGATACTTCTTTATTACAAAGGAAAAAATAGTAACTCTTGAGCTGAGAAACCCAGAAGGCCCCATCTCAACCAAGTGATCAAACTTAGTATCACCAGTAGAGAGACAGACACATTGAACCTCATGGGTCTCCTGATATCATGTCCTGAGGACAACATTTTGTCCGGAATGCATAACCTCAGTCTAATCATGAAAACACAGGAGGCAAACCCACATTCGACAAAAGAGCTGGCTGAAAGTGTTAAGGTCATGAAGGACAAAAAAAGGAACGGTCCCAGGTTGAATGAGGCTGAGGACACGGGACAGCTAGATGCAATGTGAGATCCTGGACTGAAGCCTGGCCCAGAAGAAGGATACTGGTGGGATACTGGGGACACTTGAACACGGTCTGGAAATGAGTTAATAACATTGCATCAAGGTTAATCTCCTGGTTTTGCTAATCAAACTAAGGACATGTAAGATGTTCCCATTTAGGGAATTTTGTGCTATTTTTATGGCTCTTTTTTTTTTTTTAGTCTGACATTATTTCAAAATAAAAAGTTTAAAAGGTAATTTTTAAAAACTCTTTCAGGAAGTCCCGCTGGGACGGACCATGTAAGATACAAGAGAGTTGACAGATCAACAAGTCATTAAGTCACAGTGGAAAAATCCCAATAATGTGGCCTCCTCTGCCTGGGACTTTTGAGCCTTATTCGAAGATGAGAAGCTCTTGTGACTCCTCTCCAGCATACCCCATACCTAGAGATCCCAGTGAGGAGAAAGTAGTCATTCCTTTTCTCTGGTTGACAGAGAGATGGTGAGCGCCCAAATGTAGGTAAGTCCCTGAGAAATAGAAATGTTGCATGTGTAGTGTCAAGACTCTGTTTGAGTCCTAGCCTTAAATTTAAATCCTTCGAGCCCAGGGTCTCAACACCCTGTTGGGTTTAGAGAATAGAGCAGATTTGAAAACCATCTCCTCCCCACTTGAGCGGTCTTGGAAAGTGACTCATTCTTTCCCAGTTTCCTATCTTTCAGTCTGTGAAATCTGGAGAACAGACATCACTACAAGGGTAAATGATGTTCTTGAAAGCACAGAATCCTTAAGATGGATTGTTCATTTCATGGTCTCCAGTCCCATGGAGAAGATACGGCAATCACCCAGGACACGAGCTCTATCCTCAATTCAGTGTGCAAACTCAGGGAGCTGAAATGAGCTTCTGGAAATGCCCGGGACCAAACAGCCAAAGAAGGTTGGTGCCTTGGAGCCTTGACTCCTAGCTCCCGGGGCTGCCACTAGTTCACGCTTAAGAGATGAAAATTATTTTGAAAACCAAGGCCAAAGGCCACAGGCGTATATTTGCAGCAGATTATTGACACGAGTGTGCCATGGACCTAGCCAATCAGAAAGTAATTTTATAAACACTGTTATTAAACAGAAGGGCAATTACTTTAAGTACTGGAAAAATGTCAGGGTCATACATGAATTTTGTGGGTATCACATTTTATTTGACACTCAGTGGATCAATGACTCCAAGTAAATTTATTCAGAAATAATATGCACCATGTCACCAACCTTCAAGCTCAAGATCCCCTATACATATCGCCCAAATTTACAGAGGCGTAATTCCTGATTTATTCAGTTTACTAAGTATCCAGAAATGCATTCAAAGCTCTTTATACATAAAAGTATGGGAGTAATTAAGGATTATGCGCTACGTGTACAAACACAGTTTGTATGACTGCATTTTAGAAAGGACCCTTTTTATTTCTGTCTTTGTCAACGGAACAGAGTATAGGGTTCTAATGTGCTGTAATAAGTGTAAGAGGGGCCCAAGGGCAGCTTTTCCATGAGGCCTGTTTGTAAACGGAATGGCCTTGAGGTCTGCCCCTGCCATATTCCCTCGCCCCGCACTTTCAGTTTCTGCTGTGGTCACAGGGAGGGGAGCCGAGGAGACTCCAGGAGCCAGCATGGCTTCCCATCACCTTGGAGGACAGATTGCCCAATGTGCCAAGTGACCAGATAGTTTAACCCACCCCACCAGAGTTTGGAGTGGCTCCCGGGGACTCCAGGGGTCCCCTGGCCTCCCCTCTCTTAGCAGGGACTCTTCTATTTTATATGAGCAGTCAATGTATTAAAAGGCAAGGAAGCCAAGCCCGGGACACATGGAACAGACCCTCTAGGAAAATACAGCAAATGAATGAATGACTGATGAGATTTTGAGGTCAGTAAACACGGTAAGGATAAATAATAGAGATTTTTTTCAATGATGCCACATTTGGGAGAGCCTAAATTTTGAGAAATCTCAGAAGAATATATAAACTTGGGCATGCTAATTCTCAGGGCTGGAGGCAGCTCCCCCTCCCCCAACCCCCAGCCCCAGAGTGCAGCGGTGCATATGTGAGCCCTCGCCTGTCCCGCTCTGTCACCTGCAACAATGGCAGTGAGCACACAGATCTGCCCCTGGTTTAGAGAGAATTGTCCAGCCCTCAGAGAGGCAAACAGAACAAGTGGTCGCTGGAGAAGGTGTGTCCAAAGGGATGCAGGCCCAAGAACCCAATTTCAATCGGAGAAAGACAACTATCATATGATCTCCCTGATATGAGGAAATAGAGATGCAACATGTGGGGTTTGAGGGATGGGGAAAGAATAAACGGAACAAGATGGGATCAGGAGGGAGACAAACCATAAGAGACTCTCAATCTCACAAAACAAACAGAGAGTTGCTCGGGGCGAAGTGGGTACGGAGAGGGTGGTGGTGGTTATGGACATTGGGGAGGGTATGTGCTATGGTGAGTGCTGTGAAGTGTGTAAACTTGGCGATTCACACACCTGTACCCCTGGGGCTAATAAAACATTATATGTTTATAAAAAAATAAAAACTTAAAAAAAAGAAAACCTTAGGTAACACAAAGCTCTCTCTTCCTGCATCGAGAAGGAAGCTTCTACTCTGCTCCCCGTTCGCACAGAACTGCCAATCAGGCATGCCTTGTCCCCCAGATCGGTTGACTGGGGAGGCCTAAAACAGAATGTAGTGACAGAGCAGCCATCTACAGACTTCTCACCCTCCCTAGCCCCTGAGGGGAACCCCTGTGAGCCCCATAGTTGCCAGCCTAGCCCCAGGGAAGGTGGACCAGCCCTGTCAGCCTCTTGGAACTGCTCTTCTGGGTGGGAATATGGTTGTCTGTCCCCAGCACTGCACAAAAGTTATGTATCATTTGGGTCCATTTTGTGGATCAAAGTAAATCAGAAATATTTCTTTCTTACTTTCTTTCTCTTTTTCTTTCTTTCTCTCTCTCTATCTCTTTCTTTCTCTTTGTTAAAAAGAAAGAGAATGTGTTACAATGGCCATGGACTTGTCTCTCCACTAGAAAGAAAACACTAAGGGGCTAGGAATAGACTTCTGTCCTTCTTCTTTGCATCCTCAATGCCTATCACATAGTAGGTGTTCAATAAATAGGTATGGCATGAATGGATGGATGGATGGATGGATGGATGGATGGATGGATGGATGGAGGCATGGATGGATGGATGGATGAGTGGATGGTGGAATGCCTTGAGGCACTTAAATTATCTGACAGTGTAGCAAAATCAGTCCCACCAACCCAAGTACGCTAGCCTCATGTCAGGCCACTACCATGAACCACTTCATCAGTTAAGAAAACAGTTACCTTACCATGTTTCATGGGGCTCTCACAATAGCTCTGTCAGAGAGGCCTGGCAAGAATTATTACACCATTTGACAGCTACAGAAACTGAGTGTCAAAGATGGTAAGGCCCAGACAAATAGCTCTTAAGAAGCAGAGTCAGGGGGAGAGCTTACCTATACAAAAATACATTTGAAGTTCCTTGTATATAAACTCCTAGAAAGTAATTAGGAATCACATGGGAAGATTCCAAGATGTATTTTGCGGGTCTTAGTGAATCTCATACTTAATCATGTTTCCCTTTTTGCATTGACTGCTAGAAGGCTCAGGTCCCAATTTGCAGCTTACTTCTTAAGAGGGCAAAACCTCCTGCTTTAATTTTGCAAGCTGCCTAATTCTTCCTGAGAGCTCGGATGGGGCAGGGGTTTTGGCATGTGTGTGTAGCAATGGAACAGGAAAGTAAAGCAGGCAGTTAGACCCTTAGGGTCCGGAAGCATCCCATTCCCAGCTGCTCTATCCATGAAACTCCACGGGCAGCTCCAATGTCATAGTGAGCAAAACCGGAGGAGGTCAGACAGGGTGGAGCCATCCATCCCCTGGCCCTCTCTACTTCTGTAGCTGACCCTGGGTTTTGATGTAAGAATCCACACCCCTCCCAAGTGGCCACATGAGTTTTGGTCCCTGCCCACAACTCAAGGTGACATTCCCACTCTGACACCCAGCTCTTAAGCATCCAGGAAACTGGCCACAGTGTGGGTGTAGGGAGGTCCTTCTTCTTCTTTAGAGAGGATTACAGCAGCTTTCCACGATAACAGAAGTGGCCTGAAGGACCTGTTTGGCCTGCTCAGAAATCCACAGAGAGAACTATGGTGATCAAAACTCCTGGTCCCCTAGCTGCCTGAACCTAGTTCTTCAGAGCCAGAAACAGCACTTGGCCTGACTGTGTCGCACCAGCGTCCTCCAGAACCCCCAGACCACCAGCCAGCATCACTCACTCTAAATCACAGGCTGGAGTCCCCTGGCCTATATCTGGTTAAACAGTTGGTACTCTCTGAATGTTCCAGCTGGCCACAACCTTGACCAAGTCCCCTGAAGGCCCACCGTTGACCCCACCCAGCAAACTCCTTCTGATGCACAGCCGATCACCCACACAGCCCTCTTCCCCTCCTGCACCTGCAGATGCCCAAGCCAAGCATTGGCCTCCCTGTTACCCCAGGAAAAGTTTACTTGTAAAAATTGGCCCGGGGTAAAGACTTCCTAGAATTCCATTCTGTCTGTCCAATAATTATCTTCATCAGGGTTCAAGGTTCCCTCTGATCTGGAACTTGATGAATAAGTCCTTTTCTATGCTAGTCATACCATTTAAGATTCCGTAAATATTATTCCAAATAAATCCATTTTAAAAATCAATTGTAATTTCTCTTCTGTGAATTTATTGTACAAATACAATTGTACTGTGTACAAAAGATACTTGGTGCGGTATTGTTCAAAGTAACAAACACTCACAACAACCTGTTAACTTGCATGAATCAGCATCAATACCAGGCTCGTTACATAGGTTATTATACATGAAAGAATACTATGCAACTGGTAACAATCTAACTCCAGACTCAGGCAATACTTCTAACAGCTACCTCATTCTTTTTAAGGGGAAAAAAAGCAGATTGTACAAAATATGAATTGTGTAATTATTATATGATAACATCTGCAACAAAATATGAGTATATAATAATACATAAACGTATTCCTACCATATTATATGTAGGCATACCAGGAATTTTTCTATTTTACTCTTTTCTATTTTCATACGTTAATTTTTTGAATACAATTACAAAGATAAAGAGAGAAGGTGAAAGAGTTACTGAAGAATGGAGAGCTCAATTAAAATTCACAATGAAAATAATCATAAAAATACCTTCATCACAACGTATCAATAAAAAAGCCTCATTTTACACTTTCTAAAACAAAGCAAATTACCCATAAATTTAAAATAAAATCATTTGAAGGCAGGTTAGAGCTGCACTCAGTCACAAGGCTTCGTGGAAAGGATGTAATGGTGTTTTGGAGTATATGCGATTCAGGAATCTTTTGTCAGTAAGTTCGACAAAAATCATTACATTGCAGGGCCTCAAGAAGGTGAGACGACCATTTGATCCAAGTTGCTCAGCTTGCAGACAAAGAAGAAATCTTAGTCCCTGAAGTTATGCAATATGCAGACAGCGGGGTGATGGGCTATGTCTTAGCATCCCCCTGGGGGTCATCTAAACCACCTACACATCTGCTCTGACATCCTCACTTTTTTTTTCCCTCTTCTGTTCCAGCTAGTGGCCCCACTCCGGCCACCTATTTCCAGGCCCCCAACTGACAACTCTAATCCAGTGACCAGCACTTTATGCCCCAGATCCTCTTCCTACTCAGCCATGTCTCCAGTAGATGTAATCATGAAACCCTCCTTTACAGAGGAGGAAACTGAGCTATGAAGAGACTGACCTTCTCAAGATCACACAGCTGGTGATGGTCCCAGATGGAGCCTTTAGAAGCCAAGCTGCTCCCTCCCTCCCAATTCCATTCACACTCAGGACCATTCCTCCCTGAGTGGGAACTCAGGGAGAGGCCATAGATCCATCATGGATCTATGGCCGTGTGAGACAGGAGACAACGTCCCTTGCCTTCTAATGGAGTCTTGACCAACATTCTGCCATGAGGTGAGATGTGCCCCACCCTAGCCATGGCACTGGAGAGGCAGGATGATGCGGTCCCTCTCCAGTGGGATAAACACTGCCAACTTCAGGGGTTCAGCATTCCCAGACCCTCAGCACCAATACTCCACTCCAGGGGGCCAGGGCTCCCACCATGCAGCTGTGAAGACCAGTGGCCGAGGTCACCCAGGACAGCTAAAGGCATTTAGCTCTTAAAAGGAAAAGGGTAGGACGCCTGGGTGGCTCAGTTGGTTAAGCAGCCGCCTTCGGCTCAGGTCATGATCCCAGTGTCCTGGGATCGAGTCCCGCATGGGGCTCCTTGCTCGGCAGGGAGCCTGCTTCCTCCTCTCTCTCTGCCTGCCACTCTGTCTGCCTGTGCTCACTCTTTCTGACAAAAAATCAATACATAAATAAATAAATAAATAAAAGGAAGAGGGTGCCTTTCAAAGGCCCCTGCAGATGTGCATGTCCTTGTAGGCACGTTTTCCAAGAGATAGCCGCTCTTGTAATTTGCCCGCATCCTGGATGTGATTTCAGCTCGGGGTTGCAGAGAAGACTCACTGTGTAGACCCTTGGCTCTACTCCCCCAGATTTGGGCTTTTCTAACGGCTAACTTCTTTTCCCTCCTCAATACCAATTTGACTCCCTCGAACAGAAAGCAGCCAGGGTTCGTCTGAAGGCGTTCTGAACTTGGCCTCTTATGGGAAAAAGGGAGGTCGGGGGATGGGCAGTCACAGAAGTCAGGTGGGAGTCTGCCCGGTAATGGAAGTGGCCTGCCCTTGCCTGTGTGCTTCATGCTCTAGTGTCAGAAAGCACCTTCCAGGCCCTCCAGGGTCTGCATTTATCTTGCTACAGCATCAGCATCCGGAGTATGTAACTGCAGCCTAAACAGGAATGGGTTTCCCCATCTGAAAAATGGGCATAATCAGTCTTTACCAATACAGCAATTAGATAATGACTATAAATTACCCAGCAGTATGGACTGCCTTGAGATGCATGAGCTCCCATCTGGGAAGCCCACCACCTCTGGAGGGACAGCACATGTCCACCCTGGTGTTCCCTGTCCAGAGCCCTACCATGTCAAACCGCTCCTGCATGGAGGGCTAGGGGCCAGGACTGTCCTGGTCCTGCCTCAGTTTTGCTGGGCAGCCTCTGGCCAGTCACCCACACTGTCTGAACCTCAGTTTCTACATGTGAAAAGCAAAGGTGTTGGTTTAATTACCTTAGGGGCTCGTGACTTTTGAATCAACATCACCTCAACATCACCACAAACTCAATTTGTTGACAGATTTTGTCTACCCAGAATACGTTAACCTATTATGTAATAACTAGCTTATTATCCCATGCTGACTCATCAAAGGCATATGTGGTGACCCCTTAGAGTCTGTGATAAAGAAGAGGAAACCAATGAAGCTGATAGAATTCTCGCCAAAAACACTTGACATTTCTGTGAAGTTCAGCAGCCTTCTTTTCAAAGCCACATTATTATTTTATTTTATATTTTCCAAGATGAAAAGATATTCATCCTATTACAAAGGTAACATATACTCAATACCAAAATATAAAATAATGCCCAAGTATATAAGATCGATTTGGAATATAGGCTTCAAAATATTTCCATGCATACATATTATAAATGTGCATATTTTTTACAAAAATGAACTCTACCATATATATTTTCTGTAACTTAAGAAAACTTAAGAGCATACTACTGGCAACCCTCCATATTTATCCCCAGAAATGTATTTTAGTGTTGGAGTGCCTTATCAAATTTCAATAAAGCCCTATTCCCGGAGACCTGGGGTTCCTTCCATTCTTCCCCTCCTGCTTATGCCAGTATGTTCAGCATCTGTGTGGTTCACTCTGGGCACAGAGTTAATTATTCACGTATATTCATTGCTAGAAATAGAATTGATGCTTCAGATCACACGTCCTTTTTAAAAGAGTGTTTTACTTTTTTCCAAAAAAAAAAAAAAAAATGGTACCACGGACAGTACAGCTTTAGGAAACCACCCTTTGCAAATTACATACTCAATTCTACCACCATTCGTCAGCGTCTAAGAGCGGGGGCGCCTCCTTGTTTCCTTGGTGAAATCAATTTTTAAATTATATATTTAATAGATAAAAAGTCCTATCCGAAACGATCCATAAGACGATAATTGCGAGACAATGACTATCTGGCTACTTTCCACCTGGCGTGAGGAGCAGACTCCGCAGTATTCTTACAGGTAAACGCGTGGCTTTTACTTGTTAATTTAAAAGGGCTTGAGAAGTCGTGGGCCATCTGTGTGATCTATCCAGGGTCTATGAGGTCAGGGAATGGGAGCTGGACACCAAAGTTTTGGCCATCTCTTCAGTCACAAAATACTGCTGGAGGTCCATCCGTCCGTCCGTCTTCCACCCACATATTTTTCTTTCATTCGCTCTTCTTAGCGAGTCTCTGTTAGTGCACCCTCTCGGTTGCAGGCACTGGTCAGACCCTGAGGGCTCCGGGATGACCGGAGCAGGCCCGCTTGGGTCCTCCTGCAGCCTCCAGTCGAGAGCACCTGGCAGACACAGAACACACGTCGGAGCCACACGCTCCCCCGTGAATAGGGTGATTCCCGTGCGCACTCCACAGACAAAGGTCAGCGAGAGCCAGAGGATGACCAGGACCCCTCTGGCAGGCCACACTGTGGACAGACGCCTAACCCCATGCCTGCCGGCCGCTTCCAGTCTCGTCTTGTTTGTCTGGGGCAGGGCACAGATGCCTATCTTCTCCCAGCCGTGGTGAAGATTTGTTTAGTAGTATTATTTTTAAGCAGCTTTTCAAAGGCGGGATTAAGGTCTCTTGGGAGCACCCAGGCTGCAGCTTGCTCTCCGAATCCCAGGTCACAGCAGCCGCACTCCATGCAGAGAACCCCTCTCTGCCTCTGCACAGACTTGATGGTGGTTAGCGTGCTCGTACCTGGGTGCCTCCGCCAACCTGCTCCTTGAGCCCCACCAATTACTCAGAAGTCAGTAGCCTGGCTCCTTAGGACCAGGTCCCTCAATTCAAGCCAGATAAATGTGTGTGTGCACACAGGCTTGGTGGCACACATGGGACCCCTGAGCTGGCAGCACCCCTGACTTAACCTTTTTGCACCAGCTAGCGGCATTGGGGAGAACAGCCATACCATCCAGCCAGTCATGACTTCTGGCTCTCCATGGGAATCTGGTTGTCAAGGGCTCTACGTGTAATTCTAAACATGAACAAAGATATTGGAGCTGAATCAGCACGGTACGTAGTGGCAAGAATGTGGGCTGTGCGAGGCATGGACTTCACCTGCTTTGTTCCCCATTTTAGCACCACTGGCTGGAACAGAGCCTGGCATACAGCGGGTGCTCAATAATTACCTATTGAAGGAAAGATTGTGCATAAATATCTAATCTGTGAGCATAGGGTACCAGCCACCTGCTTCCTCATTCCTCATTGTTGCATCCAAGGGAGCATCCCAAACCCCGCCCCCATCCCAAGTCTGTGTTTGGTCACCATTGCAGATGGAGATTGTGGGGGACTAAACCTTCCAGTGAGGCTGCCGTGCACACTGTGGGACCTTCTGCTCGGAGGTGAGTAGGGGATGCACGGACCTGATCACCTTCGAGAGCTGAGATTTTTAACGCCCTTGGTTTCCTTCTTTGGGCCAGAGAACTCCCTGTGATGAGCAAGTTCTGAATAGAGTTTCTGAGTTTCTTAGGGCCTCCCTGGAGCCCCACCCATGTCACGGCATTGCCATCCCTGCTCAGCATGACATGGTCCACCAGTGAGCTTGGGAGAACCCTGGCTTCCTGCAGCAGGAGTTCTCTGTCCCAGGTCCTTCTCCACGATGGCCCCTTGACAACAGCCTTCTGGATCCCCCTGGACTCACACCTCTAGCCGCCTGCTCACTCTGGGAGACTAGGAGGCCCCACACTGTTGTGTGTCTCAGCAACGGGTCCTGGGAAATGATTCTAACTGCTCTCGGGAGCCATGTCCCCATTGGAGGTCTCAGGGTTATTTATGGGTTCCTTTTCACGACAGAGATACCCACGTTCCAATTTTATATCCACCATGAGGGTTCCTGCAGTCCCTGGGCCCTCCTCTTAGGATCTGTGTCCAGCAGGCAGAGGGAGAGTGGTCCTTGTGGACCTCCATCCTGCTGCCCACGTGCCTCTGGCATGTGACTTTCTAGAATGCACTGTCCCAGACAGCAGTGGTCTTGAGTACCAAACTGATGGGCTCCCCACACAGAGTACAGAGCCTAGCAACTGGTCACAACTCAGCTGATATTCTTCAAGGAGTAGAGAATGTGGTCATGAGTGGATCCCTTTCTTTCTCCAGGCCTCAGTCTCCCCATAAAAGTTGCCATTTAGATGAGCTCTTTGGGACCTTCTGGTTCCCCAAGCCCTTAACTCAAGGTTCCAACGTGCTCACCCATGGAGCACAGAAAGTGTGAGGAGGACTCCGCTTCTAGTCAACTCTTTCCTCAGCCTGGTCTGAGAATATAGTGCTCAGACCCTTCAGCCAAAGGCATCTCCCACCCCAAAAGCAGGGCCTACCTCCCAGCCATGCCCTGCCTCAAAAAAACTTCATCCATAAAAATCAGAAAGTCGTCGCTCAATCAATAACAGAAATAACCAGTAAAAACCATTTCGCTTTACAAGGAGTTGCTGGGGGGACAAACAAACCAAAAAAACAAACAAAACCCCCAAAAAACTCTCCTTAATAGGTCCATGCTCCACACTTAAAGTCAAAATCTCTGGGACCAAAGTCTTCTGATGAGACCGACAGCATGTCCCTATCACTCCCGGGTCTGTTATGAGCAACGGAAGGACACTGGGGCGCAGAACACGGCACACGCCTGAATCCAGGCCAGCCAGGGGCTCAGGCATCCCCTCTTGCTGGGGCACTGGCCTGACTGTGTCCGCACCCTGGGGCCTCTGTACTGGGACACTCTTCCCCCCTACCGGGTATTTCATCAAAGGCGCCTTCAGTACATGGTACATGGGGCACACAAACGGGGGCAGGAGTGAGGAGGTGCAGGAGCCCTAAAGAGCTGTGTTAGATGCATTCAAACTATGAGCGTCTCGTGGGGACTCCAGCCCTGCCCCCTTCGTCTGGCCTTGGACAGCAGATCACGTCTGACCTTGGACAGCGGATCACGTCTGGGTTAACGGTTTTTGAAAACCAGGATCCATCAACAGTTAGGAATATTTCTGAGTAGAATACAAGCCCAGAGTCACAATCTTTCCTCCACAACACTTGCTGAAAATTGTCATATCAGAACCATGACATTAAGAAGCGATAGCCAAGAATCGAATCCAAAGTGGGGATTCGTCACTGGGTTTCTGAGGGAAGCCACTGGCTTTTAGGGGAACTGGTCCCATGAGTCCTCAAAACGGCCCATGAATAGGGCAAAACGCCTCAAGGTTGCCGGGGAAAAGGGAGACAAATGTGCTTTGTGAAATTTATAGAACCTCATCAGGTCCTTGTCTGTCCTGCCATTGTTGTCTAAATTCAAAGCCTTACTTGTAACTCTCATGTTTCATAAGATGAGAAAGGAATCTACAATTTCTGCTTTTTTTTTGTGAAGGGACGCAAATGGCCCAAGTCTGAAGAGTTAGATGGGTCCATTCTCTAGGTTATCATCGGAGGCCAGGTTCAATTGGAAAAGTTTACAGAACGGATCTAGGAATGAATGAGAGGGAGGGAGGAAAAGAGGGAGGAAGAGAGGAAGGGAGGTAGGAAGGGAGGAAGGGAAGGAAGGGAAGAGGAATAAAGGGAGGGAGGAGGGGGGAAGGGAGGGAGGGGGAAGGGAGGTGGAAGGGAGGAAGAAAGGAAGGAAAGAGGGTTGAAGGGAGGGAACAGGGAGGAAGGGAGGGAGGGAAGGGAGAAATGGAGGAAAGAAGAGAATGAATTCTAATAAACCAAGGAGACAAACTACTGTTCTTCTTAAGTTTAAACACAAAAGATAGTATTTTTAAATTAGAACTTCAGATTAGAGTTTTGTTGGTTTATCACAATGAATCATAGAAAATAATGTTCCACTGGGTAAAATCATCGTGTTTACCCAGATCAAAACATGGTAGAGTGAACAATTTTTCTGTAGATGGGACTTGTCTGGATAGATGGAGTGGATAATTATGCCTTATTCTCCCTCCCCACACCTAACCATTTGTTTGCTTTAATTTTGCCTTAATTACCCAGAAAATTAAGACGAAAGTGGAGTCCCTAGGTTTCTGAATAATCTAGACAAGGATATACGTTTGGTGTAGCTTTAAGAAAGTGTTTTCGAAATCCTTCATGTGGCTCTGGATGGAGGGCTTTGCATGGGCACGGGGGTCCCGGTGCTCATCCTCTCACGATGGGTGCGTGGGCACCCACAGCTTCCTTTCAACAGGCGAGTCCCTTCCCAGCTACAGCACTGCTCCCAGAACTACGTAGGGCCCCGGGGAGGTTCCTCTCCCAGGTGAAAGCACTGGGAGACGCCTTGGCAGTGACCCTGCACTCCAGTGGAGTCGCTGGAGGAGGGACAGCCCAGAAGCCCAAATGCCAGGAATGCAGCTAGAACCTCCCTTTACTTCTCAAGCCAGAAACCTGGTAGGCATTCCCCCAGCCCCATCAGCGATGCACGCCTACAACAGGCACCTGTGCTGGGTACCGTGTGCGGCAGCTGCCGTAGCTACATTATTGAGCACTTACTGTATATTTTACATACATGGTTTCGTTCAACTCACAAGGATAATGATTATACCGTAATTTAGAAACCTAGGCAGCAGTGAGCAATGCGTCCAAGATCGCAGGGAATCCAGGTGTCAGGTGCGGGTGTCTGACCCCAATGTCTGCGTTCTTGAACGCTACCTTACCTTGCCTTCATGTGCATAACCGAGAACAAGGTAAACTCAGAAGCACTGAGCATCGCCTAGGGGCCAAGCCTTGTGTGGTTACCATCACCCCCATCATCTCAAGGAAGTGTGTTTATTTCTCAGCATAACCCTTCCGTGCTGGCCCCATTTTCCAGAAGGGGAAACACAAGCTGGTCCGGAGCATGTCATCCTGTTCCCAAAGCGCGCTGCACTCCCCGAGGAAGCAGACCCAAACCCCATGCACCGTGCCATAAGCACAGGGAGCCCTACGTGTGCGGCAGCTCAGGGATGGAGGGAGACCACTCCACAGGAGCCCAGGAGCCGGCAGAAAGTTGAACCTCCAAGCCCTGGCGAAACCCTCCGTCCCCAGGTGTGACCCATCCAATGATGGAGGGGGTGTTGGTTTGCAAGACTAGAGGCCCAGACTGGCTCGCGGAGGAAATAGAGGGGCTCCAGTCATAATGGGAAGGTTCTCTCCCACTTTGACTTAAGATCACAGGAAGGCAGAGATCTGCCATCCCCCTTGCGACCAGAAACAGCTCCCAAAGTAAGAAGGACTCCTCCAAGAGACCCTTCTGGAGGACAGAGAAACCGGTCCAGGAACCGGAGAGCCTTCTTGTGCGAAAGATTTGTTTTCAGCTTAAAAAAAAAAAAAAAGAAAGAAAGAAGGAAGGAAGGAAGACTATCATCACATGTGAAATCTGTCTCGTCCCACAGCCTCATATGACCTATGTGGTCATCAGACCAAAGGGGAAAAAAAAAAGTTTCCTTAAATACAGCATGGCCAATGACTTGCAGAGACACAGAACCATTACTGGAGGGTTTTTTTTTTCCCCTTCTTCTTCTCCTTCTTTTTGCAGCTTTAGAAAAATAGATAATTACTTCAGTTAATTTCAGCAAAACAGTTCAAACTCATCAGGGCTGAACAAGTATAATTTACTGCTCCTTCTGACTTATTGTTGTGACTGGTGGTGGATTGATGATTAAAGGGGTAAACAGTAACATTTCTATAAAATGGCTGACTCGGCTGCTGGGGTGTCAGGGGAGACACCTGCCCCAGAGGCTGGGCCGGGATTGTGCCTGCTCGAGAGGCTGTCAACAAAGAATATAAGTATTTGACAAGGTGTTATCTAATTGTGTTTTTAAAAGCCACGATACATACATCTTTTAATGTGTCACTTTAAGCAGCCGGAGAATTTCTTTTATTAAAAAGTACAAAGGAAAAATGAGTGCCTTGCATTTTCTTTTTTTGTCCCCCCACCCCTCTCCCTCTCTCTTGTTATTTCTTTTTCCCTTTCGCTTTCCAGGCTCTGCCCTTTTGCCGTCATTCGGGGGAATATATTTTGCTCTTTAGTCAAATTGGCTTTTATTTAAATGGTTGCCCAGAATAGCTCAGCCACATTAGGTCTATAAGAAGAAAGAACAGTATGTCCCCCAGACCGATCTCTGCTCTGGTCCTGGTGGGAATTAGCTGTGGCAAAGAAGGCGAAGGACAAGCCTCTGATGCTCTGAGCCCTGAGAGTGAGGGGTCAGTGTGGGCTTCCTCAGAGTATATCCCTCGGAGACTGCCCTCATCCCTGCCCCCACCCCGGGCCTCTCTGTCACAGTCCCCTGGAGCTTGGGGCTTCCATTCTCCTCTCCCTTGTCCCCATGGCCTGATGCCTGTCCCACGGAGCGCTGAACTCCGGACAAGACAGGCCCTCTCTCCTGGAAACATGGGAAGCAGCTGGGAAAGGACAGTAAGAGTCGGGGGAAGGCGTGGGCACACCAAATTCAGTTAAGGGATCCACGGCGCCCTATAGAGCCGGAATTTTGGAAGAGCCAGAAAGAAGAGCATGCTACTGAAGGAAGTGCTTGGAGAAGGCACTGGGAGGGATAGACAACTGAGGTCCATCAGGATCCGGTCCCAGAAAGGCACCCTGGGGCCTGAGGGAGGGCCAGGAGGTAGCATCCCATCCCTACACCGTGGGTGTTGGTGGGGGGACGGACGCAGCTCTCAGCCACATGAGCAGAGTGGACGGCCACGTGTACCATTCAGATGAACCCAAGTCCTCGGGCGGGGCTGGCCCGTCTTCACTTCTCTGGCCCCACTTGGGAAACATCTCTTGCTGTGCCTGCCTAAAGCCAGGCCCATGTGGGAAACACTGACAGAAAGGAGGAACCCGCCAGCCTCAGGCCACACGGACCACACAGGTGCAATCTGGGCACACGGGGAGAGCGGTCTGGGGGTGTCTTGAATCCCACACCTCAGATCCACACTCAGGCCCGTCTACACCACTCCTCTCTGCCGGGCTAACTCCAGTGTTGGCTTCAGTTTTCACTGAGCTGAGTCCAATCACTGTGGTTTCTGTCCTGAGGGAGACAGGAGGAGAAGCGGGGAGGGAAGGACCAGGGCAGGCCAGCTTGTGGCCACGGGGGAGTGGGTAGGACATCCCAACCCCGGACTGCCTGAGTGCACCCCCTGCATCGCTCCAGTGGGCTCGGGCGGGCATGCTGGGGACGAGGGCCTTGTGCCCTGGTCAAGGCAGCTATTTAATCTCTCATACTCAGTGTCATGGGGTGACTCAAGCAACATGTGACCAGTTATGCAAGGAAGGCAACGGCCAGTGATGGAGGGAGCCAGGGAGGAAGGCGGCAGCAGGCCATTGCCCCACCCCATCCCAAGAGAAGGACCCTGCCTTCTTGAGATGGCATGGAAGGCAGGGAGACCCACACCTGGCTCACGCGTTTCTACCGGGGTCGTGGCCCCGAAGCCAGCCCCAGAGAGCAGGCTAGAATGGGTCCCAGGCCTGCCCTCTTCATTTCCATAGCCTGCCCAGGTGCAGGGAGGACCCCCAGCTAATGACCGTCACTTCATGTCGTTGGCAAGGCTAGCAGTGGGGACAGCTGAGGTCTGGGGCAAACAATCCAAGGAGCATCCCTCAGCATCAAATACCCCTGATGGCCCTTCCGGAAACACTCTGAGAAAGGGCTTGGGGTCACGACTGGACCTGGTGTTTGACATCTGGGGGACAGTGCAGCTCACGGCAGCCCCATGGAAGACGCTGTGTATGTTACAGACACAATTTGCAAAGACTAGAGGAGGAATCCAAGACTGGGCCATCGGGCAGATCCTGGGGGGCCAGCTGCTCCCCAAGGTCAGATGATATCTTTGCGTCTAGCCTCCGGTTTGTCTTCTCAGCATCTCCATGCCTCTCCCTCAGAAGATGCACTCTCTCCAGCTAGCGCCTGCCCTCCACATGCTCTGACTGAGCCCCGCTCTCAAGTCCAAGGCTGTGTGCAAGGCCACTGCCAGGGAGCTCAATGCCAACCCTCTTGCTGCTGACAAGCTGAGCTCCCTGCTTAGAGTCATCCTCATTGAGCCCCAGGGAGGGTTTAGGAGGCAGTGGGTTGGGGGATGGGGTGGGGCAAAGAAATGCAAAACTCCATTGTCTGCCAATTTGCTTGGAGCTAAAGCTGGCTCTGCCAAAGACTAGAAGGCTTTTGCTTTCCCAGAGGGTCACAACTGGGTCTGTTCTGCCTGCCTGCCCTTTTAGGAAATGCTCCATTTCCAGAAAGTAGCGGCCATTCATAAGAGATGGTACCTTTGGGAGGCTGCCCGGTGTTGGCCTGTCTGCAGCAGCATGGACAGGAGCCCACGCGGCCATCCATACAGAAGTTTTGGGGAACCTGCCCCAAATCTCCTCACGTCTGCAATCCGGGGAGACCCGGACGTGGGACAGCCTCTCCATCACTGCTCCCAAGGGTTCTGCTCCTGACCACCCTTCCTTGCTGTCCGTCGACCTGTGGGAGCTTCCCTGGAGTTTCAAGGAGGTGGCGTTTACGCCAAGGGAGGGTCCAATAAAGCGGGACTGGCCTGGGATGGGATCAGACACCAAGAACCACATAAGCAGCAGGTTTCAGGAGAGAAACGAGAAGAAGGAGGCCCCACTGGTCCATCTGGACAAACTCTGCCTGTTCCCACCCCCATACTGACAGAAGCCAGTGTTTCTGACCGGTTTTATGCTGGGTGGTTTTCACACGATGTCTTCTCTCTGATCCACCAGGCTGTGGTTATAAATACTGGATAGCGTATACACGAAAGGATCTTTTTACAACAGGTTTAATGAAGGGTTCTGCTCCAGATATATGGGAGAAGATGCTGAACCTGACAATGGCTTCTAAATGGTATGGATGTGAAAATCCTCAGCAAATAATAAACGCATTTCAAGCTTTATACCTGTTTATTTCACACTTTCTTTAATATACCAATTATTCATGTAACACCTAACTGAGAAATGTGTTATATCTAGCAATCACTTATAAGAATCTGCTAAACAGTAGCACAACGGATGTGTCCATCGCCAGATCATTTATCATCCCTCTACAACCATGAACTTGCTGGCAAATGGGGGGTAAAGTTGATTTAATCTTTGGGTTTCGGGAAAAAAAAAAAAAAAAACCACGGAAGATATTTGTGATTACGAGACATTTGCTTTTCATTTCCACAGCCAGTTAGGATTCACAGACATGAAAATCCATTATGGAATGGTGTATAAAGTGTGACTGCGTCTTGTTCAGTCAATTAGTGAGCTGAGCCCGGGGCGTGGTGCTTTAGCAGATAACCTGCGTCTTCCGTCTGACGAAGGTAAAGAAGACGCTCGAAGAGACAGGGTAAGGGGGCAAAGGAGGGCTTGACTCGCCCGGCCACGCTTTGGACCCAGAGGCCCACCTGCCTGCCTCGTTTTCATTCCACGTCCTGAGAAAGGACCCAACAGAAGAAGACGATCTAACAACTTGCCGGGAGTTGCACTGCCAGCGTGTTGGACACCTCTAGATTAAAAGTCTCTCCAACTTTCCTACTCCTTGAAATCCTTTGTGCCCCCTCGACACCTTGATGCAATGCCAATGGATAATTTATCCCGAAATGGATGCTATTTTTGCTTTGCGGGAATTTGATGCATGGGGACTTGTGCATGGAAATTACCTTGCACATCTGTATTCTGATTATGATATTTAGTGCAAGGGTCATGAATAATAATATTGCTAAATATGCTTATTGCCATCTATAAATAAAGGTTATCACACCAGAGAAGGTTTTGTTTTGGAGTGGCAGAACAAGGCAGGGTTAGTTGCAAGACAATAGAGCTTTAATTTTAATATGAAAATAAATACTTAAATTTATAAATATTCAAATGATTTCCAAGGCGCAGGAGAAATGCGCCCCTACCTGCTCAGCGAGTGAGTACTAAGCTTTCCAGAAGGTGCTGGGGGAAGTCTCCCAAGGCCACCTTGCCCGGGGTAGATACGCAGCCCTTAAGGGTGGTGACCCTCTCTGAAGGATGTATTTCTCTAATGTTTTAATAAAATTATAGTTTGTGATGAAAAGCCCAAGACAGCCTATGGTCTCTCTTCAGGTTGCTCCAGCGAAGCCGTCAAAGAGAGTCAGAGGCTGTGCATGGGACACGTGGATGGGGTGGCACAGGGAGGGCACAGGACAGAAGTACACAGCAGTCGCGGATATACGTACAGAGCGTGAGCAGTGCGCACACCCCAGTGCCCTGTCTGGCCTCTCAGAGCTGACCCCCATCTCTGCAAGAGGACTGGCTATCTCTCCTTTGCTCTCCTCTGCTTCTCATCTGAATTCTCTTCTACCAAAAGGGACGGGGCACATGTCCCTGCCTTGCCGGTGAGTTACCCGTTGTCTGGCGGCATTGGTCCCACTGCCTGGGAAGTAGGCCCAGCTGTGCTGAGCTCTCCCATCTGTGTCCACCTGGGCCCTACGCAGGGCTTTGTGACTCAGGACACACTGGAAGACCTTGGTCTTCTCCCGCCACCTGCCAGCTATCACTAGCCATATGTCGGTTCCCTGCTACCTGGGAAGATTTCCATCCATTCTTCCTGATTCCCAACCAGACCTTCTTCATATAGCCAGCCATCAAAGAGATTTTTTGTTTTTTGGGTTTTTTTTTTAGTAATTGCTGGCTTAGGAGAACCACTGGAAACCAACATTAGACCCGGAAGTTCCTCTGAGATGCTCAAGGGTCCTCACTGTGCAGGTTGGGAATAGACCTCAGAGAGTAAAGGGGCTCGGTGTGGTAGTTGGTACGGTGGCCCATCTTCTGGGCCCCGTCTCCCTCCTCCTGGGGCCACTATGCCCAGCAGAAAGAGGGGTGCCTACTTCTAGCCCTGCAGGTTGATTACATGGTGGGAACATTTTAAAACTCTCTCTAAGACCCTTTTTATGAAGATGATATGAAAAGAAAAGCTGGTAACTCTTGCCTTACCCAAACCAAAGGCAAACAAAGGCTTTGAAGGCCAACAAAGACATGCTGGAAGACACTGGAAGAAACCAAAAATTTGGCATGTTGTCCATGTTCCGTGGCCCACAATACCAGGGCCCAAGTGCCCTGTGAGGAGGGTCCCTGGAGAACAAGTTGGACTGCCTGGCGGCTTTCAAGCTCCCCCAGCAACCAGTCACTAGGAACATAGGGCGACACTCCTGCTTTCACTGAGAGTGTCTCGGCTTTCATGAAACAGATCAGAGAGCCCGTGAGATTGGTCCCCAGTGTTGGCATGGCCCTAGTCAGCACTGCCCAGGCCTGACACCGTCTCTACACTGAGTCAGCTTTTCATCATCTTCAAAGCTCCTTTGTGGCAGATGCCCGTAGCGTTCCACCCATGGCCCCCTCCACACTCACCGCTTCCTCCGAAGCCTGCTGGGAGGGAACGGGACATGGAAACATGCCCTGCCTATGTGCAAGGTGGGCTGGAAGAGCCAGAGGATTAATTCCCTAGAAGCAACCCTTAGCTAAAGACAAACGGAGAGCTGGGTGGTAGATACCACCAGAACTTGCCCCTCAGTCGAAATAACCCCGAAATGTATTCCACATTATATCCTGGTACGGAACCCCGGGGGCCTACCATGGTAATGGGTTTAGTAACATGGACATTAAAGATCTCCTTCCCTTCCCTGACTCATTTCCCCACCCCCTGCCTGTTCTTCTTGAGATCACCCCCAAAAAACCACTTGCATGAAATCCTCAGACATCCACAACCAGGGGAAGGTCCATGGAAGGAGGTATGTGGTGCTAGAACTAGTTTTTTGTACAGCAATGACAACCAAAGCAAAACGAGAGTTGCGGTTGGACCCCCTCGACATCACAAGAAAGTGATGGAAACTTCTCATGGCTTAAGCAATCAATTTAACCGGAATACATCGCTAGTTGTCCCCCACCTCGCACCAGCAGGTAGAGTCAACAGCACCCTTCGTCTTGGTGTGCAAGAGCAAGGAAAGTCTGCTGCACAGAACCCAGCACCACCCTGGGGCCTCGGCAGCAAGGCTGAACCCTTCCCTTCATGTGGCATGGACCACGGGCTGGGAGGGGGCTGAGAGATAGGTCTGTTCCTATTCTGAACCTGTACCTGGTGCCCTCCAGCTTTGCACTGGGTCCAGTTCTGGCGTCTCTTGAACGTCCTCTGGCAGAGACGCTCCCGCCCTCTTCCAGCAAGTCTGCTCTCCATCGACTTCCTGAAGGGCCCCCGGCTCATTGCGACACCGCTTGTCGCTGTTCCCAGAATGTGCTTGCTTTCATCCTGCCTCTGGGACTCCCACCATAGTCTCATATAACCTTCACTGTCATTTAATCACTTTTTTAAAAAAATAGCTCTTTTTAGGTGGCTCAGTCCGTGGGGCATCCGACTACTAGTTTCGGCTCAGGTCATGACCTCGGGGTCACGAGATCGGGCCTGTACCAGGCTCCACGCTTCGTGGGGAGTCTCTCGATCCCTCTGCCCCTCCCCCCACCCCACACCCCTGCTCCCCTGTGCACTCTCTCTGAAAAATAAATAAATAAGTCTTTAAAATAAAATAAAATAAAATAAAATAGCTCTTTTTAGTCTTTAAGCCATTCATTCCAAAAGGAAGCTTTAAATCAGAACCGGGAATGGAAACCCAGGGCTCAGCTAGAAAATAGGTTCATTTGCTCCTGACAGTGAGAGGGAGAGCCGAGGTCTACTGGCTGGAAGCAATCTCTTGGAAGAGGCTCTGAGGCTTCGGACCTTCTCTCTCTGGTTTAAAAACCATGATTAGCGAGCGTGGCGAAGGTGCAAAAGACAAAGGAGGCCCAAAGTGATATTTTCCTCTTGGTTTTAATCAAAACAGTCAGAAGAAAATTGGAAAGGGAATTCATTTTCCATGACGCTTCCGTGGGCTGTGGGTCAACTGTGGGATCCTTGGTGAGAGGTGCATGCCCCAATCTGGAAAACAATTCCTCCGCATGGCTCCAGACCTCTCCTCCTCTCCACTCTTTCCTCGGGCTGACCTCCAGTCTGCCCCTCTGCTCCCCAAATGGGTCATCTGGTATGGCACAGGTAACACCCTGGTCCTATTGCTGACTGCCACAACAAGGACACTGAGCGTCTATCAAAGCGGTCATGACCCTATTAGTGTCTCAAGAGAACCTGGGTTCAAGGCCAGGCCTGGCATGGTCCTGCCATAGGGAATACCCACAGTCAGGCAACAGGACATGGGTGCTGTCCACCAGAATGGCCTGGGACCGCCACATGAGCTGGCTTAAATCTGTGGCCCCAGCCTGACCTGCAGCCCAGCAGGCGAATCTGTGAGTCCAGGCACAGCTGGCAACCCAGGGAACCCCGGGGGAAGCCATGTGTTGCGGCTGGATGAATCCTGAATGAGTTTAGCAGGTGGGGCCTGTGAGTTCTGGCGGGACTCCCACAGGAGGCAGAGTGCCCTGAGTGGCAAGGCCGTGCATGCACCAACCACGGCAGTAAGTAGTAAACAGAAATGCCTTTTTAACGCACTGATTACAGAAGCAACTCCAACTTAACCTCGTGGACCTCAGAGTGAGCGCAGCTGCAGGATGCACAGTAGTGGGGAATAAGCAGGTCGGAAGGGGTATGCAGAAGGGGCAGGCGCTAGGCTTCCCCCCAGTCCCATCCAAAGGGAGCCTCCACCCCTGGACAGCACAGGCAGCAGCCCCATAGCCGTCCTCCAACAGACGAGCTTCTTTCCCAGAGGGCTGCCGCCTAAAAGACCACCTTGTTAATCCGGTCAGGAGTGAACCCTCCAGGCTGTGGCTCAATTGACAATAAAGGATACAAGTGACCCACGCTGAAGGAGGCTGCCCAGGACAGTCCGGCCAGGCCCTTGCTAGTTCCCGGAGCCTGCCACACCTGCTACGCCCCAGAGTAGATGCCAGAAGGCACGGAGGGGTGAGAACCTCAAGAGCTTCACAATGGGTGGTGGAGAACGTGCTTGCCATCATTAAGAGATGGAGAGAATGGGGGAGTAACGGCAACTGATCTTGATTTAGCTGGAAAACACACATCCTATCATTTGTTGTTAACCATTAAAGTCGTTTAAGCCCTTCTGAGAATAGATCTAACATTGGGGTGCTTTGAAGGTTTGATACGTCTTGTAATCCATAGATCATTGAAGTTAATTTCTCTGCTGAGATCCTGCTATCTATCAGTGCAATTGCGTGCATACTCAAAAATGGGAGGAAAAAAAAACAAAGAAAGATTTTTAATTGGATTTCTGCTATGCCTCAGTCTAGAAGAGTAGCGATGGTGGAAAGGGCTGGTTGAGGATCTAGGAGGACAAGGCTATCTTAACTCCTTTCTAACCTTTCCTCAAGATCTATGTGGACAGAACCATGCATGCACATCTGTCACTCACTCATCTAGGGATCTTTTTTGGTTGTTTTTAGAGAGTTCCCTTATAGGAAAAGATAAAACGGCAATAACAATGTGCTGATTTATATTGTTGTGAATCATTTTTTCCATACTTTAAATTAATTTTAATTGAATCTCAGCCTCTTGACTTTCATTTACTTTTAAATGAGTTTCAGTTGTGGAGTTGCAACGCAACCGGCTCAAAGAGTTGACAAGTTTTAGTGTTTTGATCATAGATTATTATATAATGTTGACAAATGTTTCTTGGACTACAATACTGCATATTAAATACTATACAATACTCATGGTACTCTCCATCCATACAGTATATTACAGGTATGCAAAAAGCAGGCTAACTGTGTGAAAATGTAATTAATTTCCAGAAGGTTCCATTGCCTCAAGAAATGAGTGCAAATAATTTCCCCATTTAGGACCATGCTCCAGAAATTGGCTAGCCAGGAGAGCCTTTTTAAAAATGATATTCAATATTGGAAATGATACCAAGTGCCAGAAGGAGGAAGGAAGGAAACAAGGAAGGAAGGAAGGAGGGAGGGAAGGAGGGGGGAAGGAAGGAAGGAAAGAATGAACATGGCTCCCTGGGATGGTCTTCAAAGATGCTCTTGGGCCAACTATTCTTCCACCAGCTCCATGACTTTGCCCTCTAGGCTCTGAATTTCAGCTGTGTCCCTCTCTGGAAGGTTGGCCCAAGGAGATGAGTCTCAAAAGATCCTGACTGTGGATATGCAATGGAGCACAGAGGTCAAGCCTTCTTGCAACCCGACCATGCTGGGGCCAATTATAGGCTTCCCACTTCCTTATTGCCTCACCACACATTGCTGCTGCCCGTTTGCCCACCAGAATCTCATCTGTCCAGGTAGAACCAAGATAAGCACAGAGCCCTCATGTTTCTAGAGGTGGGCACAGAGGGGGCCCATTGCACTCTGTTTTATAACCTCTCATAACAACCCTTGGAGAGAGATGTGGCTGCCAGCTCACACTATAGATGATAAAACTTGGTCTTAGAAATTCTTTGTAACTTGCCTAAAGATACATTGCTCCCAAGTGGTTGAGATGGGATCCAGACTTAATGTAAGCTGCAGGAAGACATGGAATTTTCAGGGGAAGGGGCAGTCTGCGGGGGGTTGTCTTGCTGACTGATGTATTTCAAGGCTCCGGAACAGTGCCTGGAGCCAAGTAGGAGCTCACCGCGCATTTCTTGTATAAACGCTGAAGCTGATGTTTCAAATATGAAGCTAGGTGATGCAGACAATGAGAGAACGTTCTATGACTGTGAGACACATGCGGCCTAGGGTCAACAAGAAAGACTTGCTGGAGGACAGGCCATGAATTTCAGGTAGGTTGTGAGGAAGGGAGGGCATTCCCAGTAGGATGCACCTCAGGGAAGGTGGGAGAATGAAGAGGTAAGGATGAAAGGGGGTTAGGTGACAAAGTAGGACTGGCCTGCTTGGTAGAGCACTTACAGTTAGCTGTGCTGACTACTGATTCTAAAAGCACAAAAGGCTGCATGACACCAAGCATCCCACTCTGAGTCAATGGGTACTTTCTGTGAGTCACAGGCCAGTTTCTGAATTTCTAGTCATAATCTACCCTTCCTGACCACTAGAGCTACCATCAGTGCTCTGAAGACCCCATCAATAGCTAAGTTTGTCAAGCCTGCAGAGTTGTTTATTCATTCATTTGTTCACATCTTTGTCCATCCACCCATCCATCCATCCATCCATCTATCCATCCGTCCACCCACAGACCCATCCAACCATTCATCCACCCACCCATCAACCCATCCATCCATCTATCCACAGACTCATCCACCCACCCATCCATCCATCTATCCATTCATCCATCCATCCATCCACCCATTCATCCATCCATCCATCTACCCACCAACCCATCCATCCATCCATCAATCCACCTACCCATCAACCCATCCATCCATCCAGTCATCCATTCCTTCATTCCTTACTCTATAATATTTTTGCAGGCCTACAGTGTGCTAGACTCTATGTTAGGAGCCAGGAATACATTGATTGCTGCCCCATGATGATTACAGTCCCTCCAAAAGAGCTATGCACAGGAAACACCATGTCTCTTCCTGCTGACACCGGCATTGCTGAGAATTCTGTAAATTGCTTAAAACTGTGTATTCATGGCAATTTTGATCTGAGAGAAAAGATGAACTTCTAGACTGCAGACAGTTAAAGGCACAAGTCTTTCCCTGTACAGACTTGAGCAATTCTAAGCAGGAGGCAGGAGAGAGAGACCTGTGTGCTTTTTGAAAGGCTTCATTAAAGAACAGAAAAAGAGGGTTAATCCCGAAGGCTGGTCGTGGATTGGCAGAGGGGAGCTGGGGGTTGTTCCAGGCAGAGTCTCCAGTGTCTTCAAACACTGTCTGAACTGTACTTGGTGTAGATGTGTATCCACGTGTAGAGACACTTGCACACTTGCATTTAACCAGAAGTGCCATTACACTGCTAGGAAAAAAATTGCAATGGCCGGGCCGTGGGGAAAGCTGCATTTTTCACTAGACCCAGACTAAACACACAGCACCTTCACCGACAGCTTTCTTACCACTGATCACTTATCCTCCTGCTGCTACGCACAGGGGGATTTGCAAGTGTAAATAACACAGAAGCGTTGAGTCCTGCAAGGAGCAATGGAGAGATGGTCCCTCCACCTGCCAGAAGAGCTGGCGGCCGGCTGCTGTGAGCAGGACCCCCCTCTGGGCCAGCCCTGTCCAGAACTCCCATTCAGGGAGGGAGTGTCCACGTGCACTAAGCAAGCAAGGTCCTGGAGGGAGTGCCTCTCGGTTATCTGGGTTGAGTTGCACGCAGGGAACCCAACACACACCCCAGCATCATTTCCCTATTTAGAAAGCCCTTGGGCAGAATAAAGGTGTAGCACCTGCCTGTCACCCTGGTCTGGAAAATGGCCTCTCTTGGTCTCAAACGCATTGCTCTGAGTCCTGCAGCCAGGCAGAAAGACCACTGTTGTGGCCCCCAGTGGCATCTCCCCACCAGCCTAGAGGAATGCCCAAAATGCTGGGCCCCTTCCCCTATACCATTATCCAGTGTTGGCCTGGAGACCCCATGCTGGTCACTCCCCCAACTCTTTGCCCTAGAAATGCCACTCGGGGGCTACAACTTCCTTCCAACAGGCCCCGTGAACATCGGCGTTGCTGAGGCCCTTGGGGATCACTTGGTTCCACCCCTTATGGCACAAACAGGACCCCCGTGGCCTAGAAAGGTTTTAAGACTTACCCAAGGTCAGTCAAGGAATTAGTAATAGAACCCAGGTCATCAGACACCGTAACCTTGGAAGCCACACAGTACCAACAGATTATTTTCTGCTGTTTCAGGCAACAGTCTACCCTCAACACTCTCCTTCAGCAGTAGGAGCCCCAAAGAGCTTAGTTTCCCTCCCTTTGGCTTGGTGGGTGGGTGCGGAGTTCTGCTCATTGGGCTCACTGCCTTTTTTTTTTTTCCTGAGTTGCCGTATTGTGTTATTTCCCCAGCCCCCAGGCAAAGCTTCTAGGATTGAGAGTGAGTCTTTGCTACCACACACAAAGACCCCTGGTCCCTGCTGAAACCCAACCATGGGCTCTTCGCCTCTTTCCCATCCTTGCTCTGTCCCTCCAAGAAGTCCTCTTGGAATCCTGTGGACACCCAATTGCTCTGGGTTCTTTGGCACCCGTCTGTCAGATGTAACTGCTTCATTCCTCTACCATCCTGCTTGTAGTCCCAAGAGGCCCAGAAAAGTCTCCTATGAAGGCCCACAGCCCTGTGGGCTGGCCTCAGCCTCTCTCTGTCCCCTGAGGTGCTGTCTCTGGTCTTGGAAGCAAATCTTAAGCCACACCAGCAACTGTAACTTCCCACTATAAATGTGGAGAGGGGAAGTGGGTTGAACTGATTGGCTGGCTACCATTTCTTTTCCTAAAGAACAAATCTCACCTATATTGGGCCTGGAAAGATCTGCTTCTCTAAATTCAGGTAGAACCTCAGACGTTGGAGATTCCCAAACAAGGTATTAAGCTTATTGTTCTAGAAGCTGAAATAAGTTATCCAGGGTAAACCATTTCTAGATAAAATGATGGGCCCACACGGGTCTAGGAAAATGCTGAGCCCACCTGCAACTCCAGCCGCCATTTGCTAAGGGACAATCTCTGCTCTCTCTCTCATCTGCAGAGACCTATGGCCCAGGGCTCTGGGGAGGGCAGCAGTGAGGTCACACAGCAAAGAGAGACTGACAAGGGGACCAGGCAGGCAGGAGCTGGGATTGTCCTGACCTCTGTGAGAAAGAGTCTTTGGGGGAGGAAAGAAAGGACACAAAGCCTAGTCTGAGGCCTGGGAATAAGTTAGGGTTTCCTTGAGTCCCCACTGTTCGACAACCCCTCACATGGCACTAAGAACACAGAAGACTGTGATGCCCACTTCCAGGCCCAAATATCTGTTGGCTGAAAGATGGTGGCCATCAGTGTCCGGGCCCACCCCAGCCATTCTTTGGAGAAGTAGATGAGGGGTCTGGTTTCCAGCTCTTCCCCCATGTCCACAGGTCCACAGTGTGCCCCTATTCCACAAACAAAGCTCCTGCTCATACATGCACTGGGCTGTGTCCCTAATCACTGCTCTTCGGGGGTCAGAACCCAGCTGCCCTGGGTGAGCCCACACTCACTGGGGTCAGACTCCTGATGCCAGTGCCCTGGAAGATACCATTTCCTACCCATCAGGGACAGAAGGAACATTCTAGAGACTCGCTGTAGAGACTTTAGGTCTCTTCAGAGCTGGTCCTTTCTTGCAGGTCAAACCCCAAAATGTAAGTAGAATCAGAGGTCAGAGGAGGGTGTGGAAGGGAGAGGCTCTCTGTGGCTAATCAGAATGTTGATCACCAGGAGAGCTAGAATGCATCCTCAACCCTAGAGCCGCTGAGTGAACGTGGGGCCTCCCAAGGTCAAGGCAACAGGGGAGTCACTGGAAGAAAAGAGGATAGCCGCCAGGGGGCAGGGGGAGGAAGGACACCAGCTTCAGACTCCAAGGCTGCACCTGCCCCATTCTAAGCACATGCCTTTGGAAGTCAAGAAACTGCAAAATTTTCCCAAGTTGTCTTTTTCAAAAGAGAGTGTCCACCAACAGAGAGAAGAAAGGGTGTATCTTTCATGGGAAGGATGTGTCCCATGGCGGCAGAGCAGGCATTGTGGGAAGGGCCTCAGAACACACCGGAGAGGAACTGCTCAGCCTACTGCTGTCCTGGGATGGAAGGAAGTAAAATATCTTCTAGGGCTTTTGATTCCATCCCATCCACATCACTGTCCACACTGCTGGATGTGCCCCTCGGGGATCTGGGGACAGAAATAGATGGATGGATTGCACACAGGCTCCGCAGCCACGCCCTTTGCCAGCCTCCTCCATCTGCACTGGCTCAGCTTGACCACGTGGACTGCAAGCTTGGGGCTTATCAAAGCCCTTGTCAAAGGGCTTGTGCTTTTTTTCTTGGACCTTTGCCTTTGACATGAAAGCTAGCCCAGGCCAGCCTGCTAGGGGATGAGACACATGGGACAGAACCATGTGACCCCAGTCAAGCCCACCTCGACCAGCCAGGCACTGGCTGCTGCCAGCCAGCAGGAGGGGCCTGAGCAAATCCAGCTCCATTTACTAGAGCCTGGCCTGGCTCCGCAGAATCAGCCTGCTCGCCCAAAGCCCTGTGAGAAAGCACGCGTTGTCATTTTCACCACTGAATTTTGTTATGGTTGGTTGCACAGCAGTAGCTTACTGGTGGTAAAGATACACTTCTTGGCCATGTGATCAGGGGTAAAACACATTGCTTCTCTTTGTTTTCACTCCCTCAGCTGCCTTCTATTCCAAGGATGGCACTTAGCTAGGGATTTTCTGGATGTAATTAAAACAACTAATATGGCCACCTTCATAGCCAGTAGCTCACACTTAATGATCAATATTCTGGCCCCAGGCACGGTGTAAGTCCTTTGGTACAGTTGAGTCTAGTATCATTCCCACGAGGAGTCTGAAATTCAGCAAAGCAGAACGACCCGACCAAGCCACAAGCCACAAGTGGCAAAATCAGGACACGAACTCCGTTCTGACTGGTGCTCGAGCTTGCCCTCGTAAATGATGCACGGAGGGACAAATGAGCCTGCCCGGAATCTGGATTACCCTCATTTGATTCAGTGCCAAATCCTAATAAACAATAAACTAAGCTATGCTTTAGGGACACTCTGGAAAGAGGAACCCCCTGAAAGCCACCGTGAACGTGTCAACCACCAGGCATCCTTCCTTTACTGAGACTCGGACACCTTTCCTACCTAGATGGTCCTGGAGGGGGAGGAGGCCAGTATGTCACGAGGCAAAGGGTCGTGCATTAGTATTCCGTGCAACTGGGACTTCAAAACCATTCTACTGCTTTGGCAAAACTGATGTGAACAGAGATTTTTTCTCGTGTCATGCAATCCAGCACCTTCGTATCTGTGGGGTCAGGGGGAAAAACCCAAGTAAGACCTGGCTACACCTTCAGCATTGCGATGCGGCCCAGAAACAGGTAAGAAGACCCGACTACCACCCAGAAGAATTTGATCAGGAAGACCCAAGGACATCTTCTCTGCGAAACCAGGCATTTGGCTCCGGCTCAGAATTCTGGGTCTTGCCGTGTGACACGTCCCTAATATGTGACTGAACTGAGTCTTCGGGAAAATGGGGCTTCTCCCTTTCTGGCTGCAGCCCAGCATTTAGCCACCCCCTGCCCCGCCGGTCCGGGATGCAGGACACCCCTCAAGGGACTCAGCTTCTAAACTCTCAGGTCTCGGGGCGCCTGGGAGGCTCAGTGGGTTAAAGCCTCTGCCTTTGGCTCGGGTCATGATCTCAGGGTCCTGGGATCGAGCCCCGCATCGGGCTCTCTGCTCAGCGGGGAGCCTGTTTCCCCCTCCCTCTCTGCCTGCCTCTCTGCCTACTTGTGATCTCTCTCTCTCTCTCTCTCTGTCAAATAAATAAATAAATAAATAATTTTTAATAAATAAAATATAAATAAACTATCGGGTCTCTGTATCTGAGGAAGGCTTTTTTTTTTTTTTTTTTTAAGAGATCTGCCATCCTATTTGTGAGCAGA
This sequence comes from Taxidea taxus jeffersonii, assembly GCA_003697995.1. Classification (NCBI taxonomy): domain Eukaryota; kingdom Metazoa; phylum Chordata; class Mammalia; order Carnivora; family Mustelidae; genus Taxidea; species Taxidea taxus. The sequence continues at coordinate 32,550 of RCUC01148012.1, forward strand.
TTTTATGGCTTTCCTTCAGAACCCCCTTCAGATTCCACCTCTGAACTTTAAAACAACAATTTTATTTGGAGAGCTGATTTATTCGTAAGTAAATAGGATACAGTGTGGGTGAAGTTGAAGGAACCAGGAGGCCGTCATTGGATCCATCAGCACAAAAGCCCACTGTTGCCAGAGCCGAGGCTCGGCCTTCCCCGTACCTTTCAAAACTAATATGTAACCATATCTGTTTTAAAAGAGTGATTCATTTTCCTCCCATTGCCTGCGAAACTCTCTTCATCCCCACCACAGGAAACTTGAGTCTGATTTTAATGAGCTTCAGTTGGAATGTGGCCTTTGAAAAGTAACGCATTTGAAAAGATGGAACATTAAATTTTGTAATGATGTAAAACATCTTCAATTTTTGACAGGACAATGGTGCTTATTGTACTTTATGAGTCCACTGGCGATCCAAAGGTCACTTTGTATATGACTCCACAGACAGGGGCAGCACGGAATGAAAATTAGGTTACATGTGATCAGCTTTATTATTAATCAGACGAAAATGGATTTTTAACATTTTTCTAATGAGCAACAGAGAAGGAAGAAAATACCACGAATGAAACTACAGAAGAACAAGAGTGGCCAAGTCTGAAAATGCTCCACGGCCATATCTAAGAAGGCGTTTTAAATCGGAAACACTTAAATACTAGCTCAAGGAATAAAGTGCAGCTGCATATTCTGCTATCATAAATACACGGAAAACCACGGAAATACCTACTCTAATTTACTATCTCTGTCCGTTGTTTATAACTAACTAATGAACTGATTTCTCCGCACAGTATATTACCACTGTCCCCAAGAACACCAGGCTGGGTGAGATGGTGTCACAATTTCCATGATAAATCCATGATAAATTCCATGTTTCAGGGGTTTATAACTCAGCTGTAAATATGTAATTCCGACTAAGACTTGGCATACAAGGCCTCAGCCAGGAAGCAGATTTACGTGACAATCACCACTCCACCCCCATTTAAGTTTTGAAGCCTTTCTGTGGATATTTGGGTATTAAAGAGATGAGGCATTGAAATGAAAGAAAAAAAACAATAAATAAAAGTCAAAGAGTTGGTGTTTTTTTTTCATTTCTTATTTAAATCAAAAGGCTATTTTTCAAGATACTCTTCTGCGAAGCACACCAAGGTATTTATGAAAGAAACAGTTTCCATGACCCAAGCAAACAAAAGCAGATCAGAGAGGCAAGTTTCAAGTGTGACACAGAGGATACCATGAGCAAGGAGACCGAGGCAGGGACGTGTGGGCTCGGGGTGTACTTTCCTAAAGAGCCGGACCCCTCCAGCCCTGGCTGGGTCTTGTCCTCCAGCTGCTCGCCTAGGAAGATGGCCGAATTAGACAGAGCATCGCCTGGGACAAGAAACAGGTGCAACCGCCTTGCAGACAGGGCGGCTTTGCAAGAAACAAAAGCCCTCGGAGGGATCTGGCCCTGCAGCCAGCCCCGAGGCGGGTACGCTGTGGGCCACCTAGGGGAGCCAAGGGGAGAGCACAGACAGCAGGTCCCCACTGCTGAGAGTAGAACCTGGCTATCCAGCCCCCAGGGTCATGAATGAAAGTGGCCGGTACAGAGAAGAGAGCAGAACCTCCTCACACCTGCGGGGCAGCTCTGTAGTCCCCCTGAGGTAAGGGAGAGAAGGCAAGCAGAGAAGACTGAGTAAAGAAGTTGAAGTTAAAGGGTGACACCAGGAGTCCCACATATGGCAAGACCAAGGGTGGGATTGGGCAGCAGGAGGACCTGGTGGGGTCTAAGACCTTGGAGGCAGAGGACAGGGCCAGGAAGAAGCGGGGGCTTACCCATGCAGGGGCAGGTCAGAGAAGCTCCTGCCTCTAAGGAGCTGTCCTCACTCACCCAATCCCCACGGCCCCCAGCTTCCCACGCTTGCCCCAGCGCAGTCTAGGCTGTGCCTTACTGCTGTTTACAACCCCCCAGAGGTAGACCTGGGGGTCAAGACACCTAAGTAACTATGGACCCACAGAGAAAGGCAAATGCAGCGCCCCCCCCCCACTTCAAACACGAGTAAGTATTTCAGGACAGTGAGTGTGGCATTCTCCTGAGCTCAGAGCTGGAGGGGCTCTACTGGCCCTCAGCTTTCCCTTGTCCCCTCTTCTCCTAGTCCTCTCTACGGCATCCCCCCGAGTGCACAAGTGAGCTCCTGTTGGCCTCCTGTTGTTTGCCTGGTGGGTGCTTCCCAGATCCTCCCTCTAATCCCCGCCTTCTTCATGTCTTTGCTTGAATGGCACCCTTAGGCACTTATGTAAAATAGGAACCCCACAGGCATCCCCCAAATTCCTATTTTCCTCCTTTTTCTCTAGACCCTCATCTCCTTTAACTGACTAGTTACTTAATGTGGTAATTGCCCATCCCCCCACTCCCTAGCATGTGAGCTCCCTGAAGGCTGGGGCTGTCTCCGCTCTCCTCTCCATGGCTGGATCCCCAGTGCCTAGAGAGGGATCTGGCACACCAGTGTTCTAGGAACCATTCGCTAAAGCAATGAACACAGGAGGATGTGGCTGCTTCCTTGGTTTTGCTTCTCTCTCTGTAATCCATGCTATGCACTGGGTTGATGGAACTGCTCGGGGGCATAGCCAGGGCTAGGCTCTGATGGCAGGACAGTGGCCAGCCCCTGAGCTGCCTGTGGAGGACTCCATGTCCTTCTCCAAGCCACGCCGGAGAGGTCTAATCCCAGGGGAAGGGCTCCTGGAGGAGGTCCGTGCCCACCTGGCAGAGCAAAGCAGAATTAAGCTTACAAGGCTGGGGACCATGGCCATTTGGTTCCCTCCTGTGTCCTAATGCCTAAGGGAGTGACTGGCAGATGGGAGATGTTCCATAGATACCGGCCGAATGGATTAATGAATGAACGGATGAGTCCGTGAATGAGTGACTGCCGCGTGGCCCCACCTGCCTCTGTTTTCTGCACATCAGTCACCCACTGCGCAGACTGCAAGGGGGCACGCGGCTGGGGCCGCACACACATGTGGAGTAAGCCAGCCTAGACCTGTGCCCATATACCCATGTCCCGGCAGCGCCAAGCCCAAGTGACAACCCACAGCCCATAGCCTTCCGGGTACCATTTTTCAACAGAGGGCTGCCCTTGACTAAATTCAAGCCAAGTTGTATCTCCATTTCCCACCTGGAAAATAAATCCAGTAGGATGCAGCAGAAGCCGAGGGATCAAATACATTGATTAAAATATCTGTATTATTTCTTCATTTATTGATTACGCTGTGTATGTGTTAATGACCTACACTCGATCCACACTCAGAGGTGATCATAAACTATGGCCTGGCCTGCTCTAAGCTCTAAGCTTAGAACTGAACGACCTACTTCCATGTGAGCACCCATGTAAGAAGAGTTCGGCAGAGTTCGGACAATTCTGGCAACGACGCCTCTCTAACCAGAAGCCTCCTGCCGCCATTCCAGCCCATTGTCTCTGGCTTGACCTCTGGCAGCGGTGGAGGGAGCAGGTGCCCACTACGAGGACCACCCATGGGCACTAGTCCTGCACTCCTCAGACCAGACTCCCGAAGCAAAGATGAACAGCCAAAGGCAGAGGGGCTTGGGAATCGCACTTCTGGGCCATTCTCCATAGAGGAACCCACCTGGGAGCCTTGCACCCTTCCTCAAAGGGTCTTTCCTCCCAGTCTTTGTTCATGCTTATCCTGGTCCTTGAGCCCAGCTGCAAATCCACCCTATTGTGTAGAGAACATCACAAATAGTGCTACGGGGAGAAGAGCAGCTTTTTCCACTTACCTTCTCGCTTTGAGAGCAGATAGGTTGTCGTAAGGTTGCTACATTTCCTAATTTAACCTTCTAATATTCGGAAACAGATAGCGTCGCAGCTAATACAGAAGGTGGGCTACCTCTTGTCTCCCATGGAGGCCAGAACGGCATGAGATGCAGATAATATAGCAACCAGCTGGGAGAAGAAACACTAAAAAAAATCATCCAGAAATAGCTATTCATTTGAAAGCAGCTTGCCCAGACAGGAACAGGGATCCTGAAAGGACAACGGAGTAGCTAGTCTTGGTGATGATGCACCCTGGGCCTCCGGGGAGCAGCGCAGTGGCCATCACAGTCTCTGCATGGGAAGGCCTCGGGAAGAGGATGAACGTGGTCCTGGCCAAGGTCAGCACGGGCTGAAATTCACAGCTGCAGGCTGGTCTGAGCAGCGAGCATTCATGCAAACTCATCTGCCTTTCTCCAAGGAAGCCTGACTCAGATTTCCAAGGAACTGGCCCATGTTTTCTAGGTGACCCTTTTGGGCGTAGCTATCAAGAGTCTTGACTCACACCAGCTTTCTATCCATGGGATACCTGAAAGGACACTGGGCAGGCTGTCATGGAAAGAATGGACTCTGCCATGGGCAGTCTTGTTCTGCGGAGATGAGAGACCCTTCTATTGGGGGAGTCCTGGGATGGCTCTTTCATTCATCGCACCATGTTCCCAAGGTCATGTGACCAAGTCTCCAAGCTTCAACTGCTTTCTTGTTTCCATCCAGGTGTGGGGTTATGTGGTTAGTGTGCCAAGAGTAGCTCATGGTGTCTGCTGTAGACCCAGTAGTCCTCCTATATGTCTGGTCACCCTTACAGGGAGTCCCGGGAACAGGCAGAGGTCAGGGGCAGCAGTACCGGGGTCCAGACACGTAGTTATTTAGCTCAGCTTTTCGCTGGTGCTAACATACAAGTCATTTCTTCCTTTATGAACTCCAGTTTCTCCAAATGGGGGAAATGGGAAGGGGGAGCCACAGTCCCGACTCTGTTGACTGCCTGGTCAAGGCTATGGAGAAGCTTGAAGGAAATCTCAAGCTTTTCCCAAATTTGGGATCTGGGAAATCCTTGGGAAAGTTTCGTCACGTACACAGGTGCATGAGCCTAGAGATCCAAGAGGCCGATGGTGTTCTCTCCCTTCTCCATCTCTGGGTTGTCTTTGCTATCCTCTCTTCAGAACATGCATCCTCTCATCTTTGCATGGCTGGCTCCTTCTCATCACACAGGACCCCCTCCAATGTCATCTTCTCAGAGAGGTCCCCCAGACCTTCATGGTATATGATACTGACCTCCCTCATTCTTCATCATCTTGGTATCCACTTATCAGAAGCTGAACTGTGTTCTTGTTTACTGTCAGTGTTCCCCCATAGAATGTGCCCCACAAGGGCCATCCTCTTGGCTAACTTGATGGCCAGTTCCCCACTCTCTGGAACGATTCAGTACATGCTAAATAAATGAAAACATGCTCACACTCATTCCCTGTCACAGAATCTTCTTTTTTTTTTCCCAAAAGGTTTGGGAAAACTCTGTTTCTTCATTCTCTAGCACTATGCCAGTGGGGCCTGGAGGGTGAGGTCCGGGCCTGGAGGACATGGGAGCCCCCCAGTCTCTGCCGCCTTCCATCCTCTCCTCCCCACATCTCTGTCCCCTATATGCTGCTTTGTCGTGCTTTGCAGCCAGCTCCCAGGACAGGGGACTGGCACCTTCCCACGACTGGGACTTGCCTCTCTCAGGGGTGTGTGCCCATGAATCTGCCTTGCCAAGGCCAGCTGAATAGCTGGGTCCCCAGCAGAGCAGAGTGGCCTCAGGAAGCAGGAGGGAGATTTCTGTTTCCAGAGGAGGGCTCTGCTCAACACTTTTGCAAGTGGTACCTGGTTCTAGCCAGAGATGGCTATTGAAATCTGAATGCATAGCCCATTTGAGCCAGAGCCACATTAAAAGAAGGCCCCTCTTACCCTTGCTTCTGAGGTGGCCAAGCAGGGGAAGTTCAAAAGGGGTAAAATTTTCTGCAAAGCTGCAAGGACAAGTCACAGGAACCCTTCTTTGCCCAGGTAGAGATCCCTAAGAAGGGGAGGCTGCCTAGGGATGCCCTAGAAAGCATAATGATGGCCAGGCACACAGATCTGGAAACAGCTCTCACCTTTGTCTCCCATTCAACAACCAAGGACAGATGCTTCCCCGAATTTGCCTCTCAAAGACAACCTCCAAGATCACCTGTAGCTCTGAGAGCCTAGGAACCTTTAATTTCATCATGAAGAACCAATATAAGCCTCCATTAACTTAAAAAATAAAGCAGGCTGTCTAAGGGGCTCCCAGAGGCTGTGCGGGTGACCTGTGTATATGATGGGACAGGCCTGAGACTCAGAGAAGCGGGATGCCAGGCCCACACCGGCCAGGGAGCATGGAGGAGTGGCAGGAGAAGGCAGGTGTGGGAGGACAGGCCACAGAGAGCCCCTGTGAGTTGTCACTCATCTTGTGTTGTGGGGTGAGGGCCCAGTTGTTCGAGACCCTCCCTGGCAAAGGCTCGGCCCGCTCACCCTTTGCCTGTGTGTCCTCCCTTTCCAGGAGGGACTCTCCGCTGAGAAGAACACCCACAGTGTTTCTTCAAGGGGGGAGCGTGCTAAGACGTGAAAAGAGGAGGACAAAAAAAAAGGGAAGGCCACCGCCAAAAGAGCCTGACGGCAAACAAGTCCGCTGGTGTCGACGTGAAGGCAGTTAGGAGCTCGCCGGGCCCAGCGTGAGGCCCACTTGTCTTCTTTTGAGGAGCCGGGGGACAGCTGACCGCTTGTCCACGGGATGTGTTTTGATAACTCCGAGAAATGAGAGGGTATTTTATGGGAGGGTAATTGGGCATAATTCCCTTCATGACTTGAAGTCAACAGGCAGCCTCTACAGCTGGCCTTTATCTGGTACCATCGGCAGCAAATGCTATTTTCATGGCCAATTTTATTAAAGACTCCATGTTTTTGAGGAGACGTCACAGACACAAAGAGGGGTATATTTATTGATATGTTTAAAATATAGGTTTTTAACTCGATTCCTTCACCCTTAAAAACAAAGTCAAGAGATAGACAGATACAATTATGTTCCGACTGGTTTCCGCCGGCCTGCCCAATGGGAACATTTGTCTGTAGTTCTTGGTGGCGCTGAAATCTGCTTAGGAAAGCAACAAGTCCTTTGTTCTGTTGACAACGGTTATTACAATTAATTCATTTTGTGATTGGTACTTGCGCTGAGTGACAAGGTGTTATTTTACCTCCGTAAAAGTTAAAATGGTAATACCTACATGCACACCAACACCGGAGGCTGGCTATCAGTCACCGGGGAGAAGAAAAGGCTGAGTTCCAGCTGTCTGCTCAGCTCCCAACCCTCCCCATGCTCCCCACGCGAGTCTGACTTGGGAGGAATGCGCTGGGTTACTGGGCTGGAAGTTTCCGCCACCCAGCTCCCTGGGTTTCTTGCAGAGATTCTCATAAAGGCATGCGGTGCACAGGGGACGTGCCTCGGCGGGAAGGTGTACCTGCGAGCAAGCCGGATGCCACAATGTGGGCCAGGCGGTCAACCCTGAGACTTGGCTTGGGCGTGTCCAGCTTGGACTTACACTTGAAGGCCTGATTCTCCTACCTGTATGCCAGGACTTCTCAACCTGAGCTAACCTGACATCTTG
>RCUC01148013.1:0-17897 GCA_003697995.1 Taxidea taxus jeffersonii
CCCTGCCCCGCCCGGCCACGCCCACGCCCCGCCCCCACACCTCCAGCAGGGACAGGCGGCTCTGCAGACTCTCCACCTCCCGCCCCAGGCTCTCCTTCTCCTCCTGCTTCTCCGCCAGCAGCTGCTGCAGCTCTTGCACCTGGAAGGGGGGCGGCAGCTGGGGGGCTCGGCCAGACTCTGGGAGGAAACACGGGGCGCCCGAGGGGCGGGCTCTCTGCACCTGCCACCTACCTGTCTCTCCAGGCTGTGGAGGGAGCTGGCCTCTGCCTCTGGCGGCTGACGGATAGAAGGGGGGACCACGCTTGAATCTGGGTCGGGGGTCGTCCCCACCCCGCCTCCGTAGTAGCCCCCGATCCCCACCCCAGACATGGGCTGTGCACCCACTGCGCACCCAGCACCCTGCTCTGCCCCCTGACTCATCACTAAGGACTTACTGAGTGTCCGGCCCTGTTTGGGGCCATAACTCATTCACTCGCCCACTGAAATACCCGTTCTTCCAATAAACATCAAGCGTGTACTGTGAGCCAGTCCTGGGCAACCATGCCTATCCCCGTGGGCTTACAGTCAAATGGGTGAACATGAATAAGATACATGGTATTCCCAACAGCAGGAAGCACTTCGAATAAAAATAAAGGGAACTGGGAAGCGAGTGGGAGCTATCACAATTTTAAATAAACTAGGCAGGGGAGGTGTCTTTGGCAAGTGGTTTCGGAGCAAAAACCTAAAGGAAAAGAAGGAGGGAGCCACAGGAGCATCTGGGGAAGAGCATTCCAAGCAGAGGGCACCACACATGCAAAGGCCCTGGGGCAGGAGCAGGCCTGGAACATTGGCAGGAATAGCAAGGAGGCCCGTGTGGCTGGAGGAGAGGAGCGCAGACGGAGAGAGGGAGGTGGGAGCTAGGAGAGGTAAGGGGAGTCTTCCCTGCAAAACCGCACCCCACCCCAGGCTTAGCCTCACTCTCTGTGGCCCCTCACCTCCTGCTTCCTCCGTTCTTGGTGCTGCTCCAGGCCCCGGATCTTCTGCAGCAGGCGGCCCCTCTCCTGTCGCAGCCGCACGATCTCCTCATAGGCATCTCGATCATCCTGCGCCCCCGCCCCAGGGACCCACCACCTTCACGTGAGGCCCAGGGGTTGTCCCCTCCTACACCTGAGCCGGAGCCTCCCCCCACCCCCACCTGCCCCTGTTCCTCCCCATAGCCTAGCCCAGGCGTCGCTCACCGGCAGGGGGATGCTGGCAGGGGGCTGAGGTGCCTTCCGCTTCTTGGGAGCCCCTCGCTTTTCATGGCTGGACACGGAGTTCTGGGAGAAGGGGGAAGGGGGCACATGGGGAATATGCCAGCCTCCCACCCAAATACACCAGCCCGGCCCCACTATCTGTCATCAGCCCCAACTCGGTCCTCACTTCCTGTGTGACCCTAAGCAAGTCCCTTTCTCTCCCCGGTCCTCGCTCATCCCAGCATAAAAGTGGCCGTGCTTCCTGAGAGTTCCAGATCTAATGCTTTGCTCTCTCCCCCTCTTTGTGCCTCGGTATGTGGTACTAGACCAGATCGCCTACAAGTTCCCTTTCCATGTGGAACTGAGATGCTGTAGAGCTGGGAGGGAGAAAGAGGCCAGACCTGCCTTTTTCCGTGACCTACACCAGCCCTCACCAAACTCTGTTCCCTCTACCACTCCACCCCAGCCCCATGATCTGGCCCCATTCCCGCAGTGTTCTCACCCAGTTCTGAGAGTCATGCTGTGGGGGCTGCTGTCACTTGGTGGCAGCGTACCCAGAAAGTGGCATTCATCCCAAACAGGTCTTCCTAGGTCATAACCCCGGGACAAAAGTCCATCTCCTCCTTCTCGTCCCATAAAGCTTGGGGCGGGGTAGGGGGAGGCAGTGTGTGCAGGGGGAGGGGACTCATTCACTGCTTAGAGATCCGTACCTGAGATGATGCCTCGCCTGAGTCATCCTCTAGGAGGGCAGGGAAGAGAGGGAAGCAGGATCAGGCACTCTGTTTTAGGGACTCCATTCCCAGCCCTAGGAAGGGCACTAATGAGGGGACTCATGGCTGGAGTGGGCTACCAATTCCCCCAGAATCAGGACTTTGAACGTAGGACTCAACTACTTTTGCAGATGGTTATAGGAGGGCCATCTAATAAGGTAAGGACAGTGGCACCTCCAGGATGGCTCAAGTAGGGGTGCCGAGTCTTGGGAAGGGCAAAGATCCAAGGATAAGGATGGCCCAGGAAAGCAGAGTGGACCCCTAGATTAATCCGAAAGCTCTGGGGCTCCTTAAAACTGTTCTGAGTAGCATCAGGGGAAACATGAAACCTCCTCTGATGCAGCAAATAGGGAAAAATTGAAACTACCTAGAGTAGGGGAAGGGGTGACAAGACACTGCTTGGAAGGAGAAAGAGTGCTTGAAATTGTTGGGGGGGGCTTGCATACCACTGGGTGGTGAGGGGCGCTGCGTTGCCTCCTGCAAGAGATGCAGGATGAGTTTGTCTCCTGTGAGGGCACCGTAGTGAGCAGCGTCCTGGCCCAGAGCGTCAGTGATGCCCGGCTGGGCCCCGCCTTGCAGCAGAACCTCCACTGTTTCGGGGTTGGCCCCCTCACAGGCAAACATCAGGGCTGTCCTACCAGGAGAGGGGGCTACTGAGGAAGCAAGGACATTCTCAAATCCCCAAGCCCTCCTCAACACCCACACTGGGGTTGGGGGGAAGAGGTCAACTAGAATCCCCACCCACAGAAATTAAGACTTGCTCAAGGTCACCTGGCGTACAATGGACTAACTGGGAGGGCAGATACTCACCTCCCCTGCAGGTCCTGGTCATTTGCTGCTGCCCCCTGCTGCAGGAGGAGGCGGCACAAATCTGTGTGACCCATCTGAGCTGCTATGGTAAGGGGCGTTGTACCTGACTGGTGGGAAATTAGGGGAAGGACGAGACAAAAGGTGAGAGGCCGATCTTGTAGGTAGGGAAGCCTATATGAGTGCCCCTGAACCTCACTCCAGACCTTTTCATACTTTTTAAAGGGAGCCTGGGGTGCTGCCACTTGGTGACGGTGTACCTCAAATACAGCATCTTTCCCAAAAAGATCCCAGAGGCTCACCCGATCTCGGGGATTCAGATGTGCCTTGAAGGAGCAAAGCATTTCTGAGCAGGAGATGCAGCCGCCGGCCGCTGGAAAAAGAGGGAGGGTAGGTAGGGCAAGGTTTAGACATTTTGTGGGGGCCTTCTGCCTGCGGTGATTCCTCATTATCCCTCATTTCATGAGAAGTTCCCACCTTTCCTGGGAGGCCAATGGCAAAGGTATGACCTCAGGAAACTGAGGTCCAGCCAGGTCCCTGGTCAGCCAGGAGGGTCAGAGACAGAGCTATGATTAGGTCTGCTAACCCGCTGTCCCAAGCTCTTTCCACATTCTATCATAGCTCCCTCTTAAGGTGGAACTTTTGACCAAGTTTTATGTATTTCTTCTCTTTCATTCAACTAGTATTGTTTAACTATTTAACTACTTAACTATTAACTGCCACACTCCAACAAAACTCACGGAGAGTATGTTAATGTTTGCTGGAGGGACAAGACGTCGCTGACACCGGGCAGGCTTCTTGGGGCTGGATCTGAGTTCTGAGTTTTAAAGGCGAAAGGGGGACGGTAGATGTTTCTGAGTAGGCAAGAGCCGTGAAGTGAAGAGAGCTTGGTAAGGTTAAGGAAGTGGGAGACTGTGTACGTCCAGAGCCGGAAAGAAAGAAGGGTTTCATGCTAGGGGTGACTGGGAAAGTCAACAAGCTCTATCTGGTGGCCTTCTGTGTGCCTGGGCGGGTATGCAATTTGGTTTTCTGCTCCCCATGCTTAGAACGGAGCCTGACACACAGAGCAGGAACTTAATAAATATTTATTGCATGAAAAAAAAATATTTATTGCATGAGGGGCGCCTGGGTGGCTCAGTGGGTTGATCCTCTGCCTTCCGCTCAGGTCATGATCTCCAGGGTCCTGGGTTCGAGCCCTGCATCGGGCTCTTTGCTTGGCGGGGAGCCTGCTTCCTCCTCTCTCTCTCTCTCTCTGCCTGCCTCTCTGCCTACTTGTGATCTTTGTCTGTCAAATAAATAAATAAAATCTTTTAAAAAAAGGAAATACTTAAAATATTTATTGCACGAAAAAAACCTAGTATCTCCCACTGTGACAAAAGGCATTTGCCACCACTAGGTGGCAGCATACTCCCACAGCAGGAAGGTTTCAACCAGTGCCTTAAAACCCTAAAGCAAACAAACCCAAATACATTCCGTGTTCCCAAAGGGTCAGACGTTTCTTGAGCCATTGGTGAAAGTCATTCCCTGACCTCACAGGCATGATGGGCAGATGCTGGGCTGGGATCGGGTTCCGGCAGGTGGGTCCCTTCCCCTCCCTCACGAAGGAGTCTGGGTTGGATGGTTTGGAAGGATGCCTGGACCTTTGGCCTGCCTGAGATCCTCTAGGATTTGGTCAAAGGAAATTGCACTCTGGTCACACCCCCCACCCCAACGCGGCCACCACAGTTGTCACCAGGCCTGGAAGACATCAGGCTGTGCTTTGTGGCCAGACAGGCTGGGTCCTCTCTACTCTCTTGCGGGCCAGCCTCAATCACCTTGCCTGTCCAATGGGTTGCCTGTCTGTAGCTCAAAGCGTTGCTGAATATTAATGCTGGGCCCCTCGCCTGGCACACAGCAGGTATTCCGCAAGGAAGGAGGAAGGAGGCAGGACGTTCATGGTAGGTCCCCGGGACCCCGGGTAGAAGAATCCCAGCCTCTCACCCTCTGGGTCACGGTGGGCAGGGCGAGGCTGGGCCGTACCCACCTGCATGATGCAGGGCTGTCCACCCACTGCTGTCCACAATATCCACCATGCAGGAGGCCTGGGACGGGAGGGGTGCGGGTCACTGGAGGTTCCCTAGGAACTGCCCCTTCTTGGGCCGGGCTGTACTTAGGCTCCTCCTCCATCTCCTCCCGGGCCCCCCAGGTGACTCAGCTTTTAGGAAAATGAGTAAGAAAGTGGAAATCGCCCGGAGCTCAGGGGAAGCCAAGGGTTTGGGGGACGGATGGGAGTTCTGAGAGTGACTGTGGCTAAGAACGACCTAGGGTTTGGGGCGAAGCTGGGGCTCAGGAGATACCTGGTACTGGGAGTGCATCTTGGGTGTGGGAGTAACTTGACACTCAGGGAGTATCTGGTTGTCCAAGGAGTAGCTGGGGCTCAGGAGTAAAAGAGACTAAGACATAGCTAGGATTCGGGGAGTATCTGGGAGCTTGGGGGATTTCTAGAACTCGGGGAGGAGAGGAGGGGGCCCGAGGAAGGAAGCATCTCTGGTTGAGGGAGTATCTGACACCAGAAAGTAGATGACCTGTAGCAGCTGCTTCAAGCACTGTGGATGCCCGTACTTAGCGGCCAGGTGGAGGGCGTTGTAACCTGAAAAGCAGGGAGCATCTGCTTGGGCTCCACCTACGCAAGGGGCTTCCAGCTGCCCCCCAAACCTGTGTCAACCATCTGTGATGAGCCTCCCCATGTCCAGTAAGACCCCAGACCCCAGGTACTTTTCCAAACCATGCCACTCCCGGTGGCCAGAGACTCTCCGAGCTCCAGCTAGTCCGCACCCCAGACTACACTCCACTCCCAGGCACTCCTCAGGCCCCCCTGCCCTGGTGACTCCCCACGTCCCCAGCTCCTCTATATGCTCAACGACACCGCCTCTGCGAATCCAGCTGTCCTACATGTTCCTGCTGGTCTGTAAACCCTTGCTACTCCATGTGCAATCTCCCCATCTTTGATACTCTACAAATCCCTCGCTGCTCCCCAAGTCCTGGCTGCCATGTGTCCTGGGCTGCCCCAAACCTTCAGACATGGCTACGCCCCACCCCTACTTATCTCCTGAGCTCCAGCTATCCCCTTTGGCCATGCATTCGATCTCAGGGCCCTAGTTAAGTCAGAGGCCCAGATTCTCCTTTTGTCCTAGCTACTCCACATACCTGAGATACTACTCCTTAACCTCCGCTTGTGAATCTCCTGTCCTCAGATACTTCTCAGGCTCAGGTACTCCTCTAGTCCCGTGACTTCCTCCACCTGAACCACACTACCTGAGTCCTAACCACTCTCGGGCCACAAGCTGTTGCTTGACCCTGATCGGTGCCAGCTAGAGTCTCTTTCCTTCGGCACCGCAGCCTGACATGTCCCTGTGCCTCCCTGGGAGCACCCAAAGGAATCCCCCTCCTTTTCAGGGAAGCCACAGAGCAGGACCAAACCGGACCCTCAGGCTGGGCACCTGGTCTGAGCTCCTCACCCCTCCCCGCGGAGTACCTGCCCCATCCGTGCTCATGACGTTGGCGCCGTGAGCCAGCATCACCTCTAGGCAGCTGGCTGCACCCCTCATGGCAGCCAGGTGGAATCTGGAGGTCAGAGATAGGGGATCAGCTGCAGGATGACCAACCCCTTGTCCCTCACACCCCCCAGGGCATGCGCACTCACGCGGACTTGCCCTCGGGGTCCAGCTTCGTGGGCACCAGCCCCTTGCGGGTGATGAGGGCGGCCACCCGCGCAGAGTCATTGCTCTCCACGGCCTGCAGCAACCGCTCGTCACTTTTGCCCCACTCCTGGCTCTGCGGGGGACACCCAGAGGGTCGTGGGGCCAGGCGATCCCTGCCCCCACCCCGCTCCCCCTGGCTGGGGCTCCAGACTTCACCACCTGCCCCTGGGCACTTGCCTGGCGCCTGCCTCTGGCTGCCGGCTTCGGGATGGGGCAGGGGCCGCAGGGCGGGCAGGAGCCAAGGTCAGTGGGGCTGAGCCGCAGCTGCAGGGGGAGGTAGTCCTGGGTGGGGGTCTGAGACAGCATCCCCCCAGCCTGCATCCCCCAGCATCTGCCCCCAGGTCAAGCCTGCACCCACTACCAGCACCGTCCCAGTAAATTTCCCCCAGGTCAGCCCCCCCATCCTTTGGTGAAACCCCCTTTCAACATCACCCCCACCTCCACAATCTTCCTACAGGACCCCCTAAAAGGGTCCCTTTAAATGTCCTTCAGAACTGTCCTCCATCATTCATCCTTCTTAAACTGACCTCAAAATGCCACAATTGTCCCCCCAATGTTACAGGTTCTGTTCCCCCAAAAACCTTACTTAGCATCAAATGCATTCCAAAATGTCTTCCCCAAATTCCTTAAGTTTCTCCAAAATCATCCCCCCAAATGACCTCAACATCTGTCCTAAAAATGTCCTTCCCAAAACAATCTTTGAATGTCTCCTGAATTTGTTCTCCAAATGTCAATATATTGTCCCGAAAATGACCCTCAGAATATAGTTCAAATTGTCCCCTCAAACGAACCCACCCAAAAACTGTTCCCCCAAACTGTCCCTCCATATTTTCCAGTGTCCCCATCTGTTCTCAAAACTGACTCCCGGAACGTCCCCAAGTGTCCCCAAATGTGCCCCCCCCCCGGAACCCCCTCACTCCCGGCCCTTCCGGGGTCTGGGGGCGGGGGTCCAGGCCCGGCGCGGGCAGAGGCGGGGAGGGGCGGAGTGGGGAGGGGAGAGTAAGGGCCCGAGCCCCGCCCGCTCCCGCGCCCCCTCCCCTGGCCCTACCGCGGAGGAGGTGGCAGCGCACACGCACAGCGGCTTCATGGCGGCCGGGGCGCCGGGTGCCGCGCTCCGAGCTCCGGCGGCGACCGGGCGGGAGCGGGGTGGGGTGGGGCGGGGCGGGGGGGCCCCGAGGGAGGGACTGGGGGTTGGAGGGAGGGGCTGGGGGAGCCTGGAGCGGGGGCTGGAGGGGCCCAATAGGGAGGAGCTGGGGGCGGCGGGGCAGAGGGGTCCAGAGGGAGGGGTTGGGGGCGGCGGGGCGGGGGTTCCGGAGTGAGGGGCCGGGGGGGCTGGCGGAGGGCGGGGCAGGGGCATAGGTGGGGGGCGCCCGAAGGGAGGGGCTGGGGGACCCGGAGGGAGAGGCGGGGGGGTGGCTAGTCTGGGCCGGGAGGGAGGGGCTGGGGTACCCAGAGGCGGGGCTGGAGGGCGCTGGAGGGAGGGCCCGGAGGGAGGGGCAGGGGGGCTGGACGGGGTCCGCAGGGAAGGGCTGGGGGACCCGGAGGGAGGGGCTGGAGGGCGCTGGAGGGAGCGGCCGGAGGGAGGGCCTGGGGGGTTGGAGGGAGGCGCAGGGGCCTGGAGGGAAGGGCTGGTGGGGGCCGGGAGGAGGGGCTGGAGGGCGCTGGAGGGAGCGGCCGGAGGGAGGGGCGGCTGGGACTTGGGGAGGCCGGAGGGAGGAACTTGGGGGTACTCGAGGGAGGGCCGGGGGTCCCGCGGAGCTCTGTCGCCGGGCCCCCGCGCCCCGCCCCCTCCCGGAGGTCCCGCCCCCACGGTAGGGGTCGTGTGGGGGAGGGGCTAGTCTCCGAGACCGGTAGCGGCCCGGCCCTCCCTGACCTTCCTGCTTGGAGGAGGATGCGGCCAGCAAGGCCGGCTCCCTCGCCCCCGCGGGCCGCCCGCTCGATCTCCGGGGACCCGCCTGCAGCGTCTCCGCCTCGTCCGAGCTGGCCGGGGGTCGCAGGTGACTCCAGGCCCGAGCCCCCCGCAGACAGAGCTTCCCACGCGGCTACCATTCTTGCCCTCGCGCACAGGGGGACCCAGCAGTCTGGCAAACTTGAATCCAGGGCCCTGCCCCCAGGCGCTGCGCACTTAACATTTATGCGACACCCCCCCCCAAAGGTACTTGCTTACCTGCTTCGGACTTCACTGTCCTCACCTGGAAAATGGGTTTCAAAATAAAAGGTAGCTACTGCCGGGGGAGGGTTATCGGAGGACTAAGGAGATCCGCCACGCAAAGCGCTCCCCAGTGCCAGGCACATAGTAAGGGCACTCAACATGGATTCATTCGTCAAACACGGATGTGCTTGCGTCCGCGCATCTCTAGTGCTGAATCCCGAGGACACAGGCCATCGTAGGTGGTCCCTCCGTACAACCACCCGAGCACGAGCACGGAGAGGACCCATCTCCTCCCAGGGTCTGTGTCTTCTGGGTGTTCTCGCAGACTGGGGCCCCTTGACCGCAGGGCCAGGCACCCCAGGTTTGAATGGGGCCATTGGTAAGTATTTGCTGAGTGAATGAATGACTCACAAGGCCAGGCCCTCTGAGCCATGTGAATTCAGTCATTGAGTCCATTTGTCCTACAGGGTGCCTGGTGCTGCAAGGGGCACTGGCTCCCCATGGTGACAAGACATGTCCCCGGGGTCCCTGGGAGAACATATACACCCAGGGATTCATGAACCAGGGTGATCGGGGCTGTAATGGGGGAAGCCCAGGCCAGCTGGGAGCTCAGAGAGGACTCCCGACACTGGGGAATCTGGGAGGGCTTCCGGGAAGAGGGCATCTGAGCTGAAACTTGGGAGGATGGGCAGGAGTTGGGGAGGGGGTTGGCAGGGACAAGATCATGTTCAGGAGAAATAATGAAATTATCACTCGTCTCCACCAGCCCAGTTGCTTGTGTCCTGGTCCAGGACCAGCTGTTTGGGGCTCATAGTTAAGGGTAGGACAGAGGAGGGGGCCTGTCCACAGAAGGAGGGGGAAACCAGAAATGGGGGACATCAGGGAAGCCACAAGAGCTTCCAAAGGTGGGATGGCCCACTGTGTTGATGTGGCTCTGAGTTCACAAAGGGGCCATGGGGTGAGTGGGGGAGACACAAGGATGAGAGGGGAGAGAAAGGATGAGTGCAGAGACAGCCTTCTGGAAGCTGGGGTTAGCAGCCCTGACTGTAGACAAAAAGAGGGAGCCTGAATCTGCCTTGGTCATGTTACACCTACTGTGTGACCTTGGGCCAGTCCTGCTCCTTTTCTGGCTTTCAATTCCCCGGCTGCTACCTGGGATAGGTGATGCAGCAGGCACCCTAGGGCTGGGCGCCTCCACCCAGGCACCACAGATATTCAGGGCCAGATCAGGGCCAGATCTTTCTCTGTTGGGGGGGGCTGTCCTGGGCAGCGGGGGGCTGAGCAGCATCCCTGGCCCCCACCCACTGGATGCCCAGAGCACCCCCAGTGTGACCACCACAGACGTCCCTAGACATGGCTCAGTGTTGCCGAGGGCAAGATCTGCGATTCTTCTTAGAACATCTTTGCGCAGGAGGAGGGAGAGGTGGGGCAGAGAAAAGGAGAGTCTGGTAATAAGTAATCGGGGAGGGGTGGGTATTGAGGGCTCCTGTCTCTCACACCTGGCGGTGGAGGGCCCCTCTCAGGCTTGCCCAGGGAGGAAACCGAAGTGGATCTCCCAGCTCTGGCCTCGAATTTCCCGGTGCCTTGGCCTGTCCTCCTGGAGTCTATACAAGCTTACACAAACCCCCCGGGCCCGTGGGCACCACCATTCTCTCTCTCTCTCTCTCTCTCTCGTGGGCACGAGCCACACTCAATCCACCAGCCAGCCCCACCGACCGTTAACTCGGTGCACGTGCCCATTCCTACACACAGTGCAGCCCTGTCCCTGAGGGCTCCGTGTGGGGCCACCCCCACCCTGGTCTCCTAGTCCCTGGACTTGTCCCCCAGCTTCCCGAAGCCTGGATCAGCTCTTCTCTCTCTCCTGCTCAAAACCCTCCAACAACCTCACTCGGGGTAAAATCCAGATTGCTCTACTGGGGGGGGGGGGGCAAGGGTCTACAGAAACTGGTCCCCTGGTGTGCATATCCCACCCCCATCTGGTTTTGTGCAGCTCAAGGGCTAAGAATGGTTTTTACACTTACAGGTGGTTGGTGGGGTGGGAATCAAA
This sequence comes from Taxidea taxus jeffersonii, assembly GCA_003697995.1. NCBI lineage: Eukaryota > Metazoa > Chordata > Mammalia > Carnivora > Mustelidae > Taxidea > Taxidea taxus. The sequence goes on from RCUC01148013.1 coordinate 10,731, forward strand.
AGGAGGGCAATATTTTGTGATCCGTGAAAATGACATGAAATTCACATGTCAGGGTCTATAAATAAAGTTTTATTGGGATGGAGCCTCCATCCGCTGGCAGCAATCTGGATTTTACTCCCATGGTGGGTCCACGAAACCAGCCCTGATCTCCAGCACCTCTCTCACGGTCTGGCCTGTGGTAGGGACCCAGTATTTATTCCGTTGAATGAATTAAAGAAAATAACTCTGGAGAATACAAATGAAAGGCAGACAGACTTTCCAGGAAGCAGTGGGAATCGATGGCCCTCTAAAGGCTCCCATTTTCTTGCTTGTGGGACTTTTCTAAAACCTGACATAAGGGCAGGAGGCCCGTGGGAGCTCCAGGATGAGGCTTACGGCCCCAGTTAAATCCTATCTTATGGATGGGGAAACTGAGGCCCAGAAAGGCTCTGAGAAGGCTCCGAGCAAGGACGGTCATGTGTTGGGGGCTTGAAGGAAAGGCTGGTGGGAAAGATGCAGGAGCAGGGAGGGTACACCAGGCCGCAGGGAGGACGCAGGGAGGATGGTCCAAGGTGCAGGGGGTTGGCTGTGTGCTGAGAAGAGGGAGGGAAACGTCCCCAGAGACAGCTGGAGCTGGGGTGGGGGCAGGAGTGTCTGCAGTCCGCAGTCCCGCAGTCACCAGTCACGGTGTTTGCTTTCGTCCCTCTGGGGAGCCGAACAAAAGCTGAACTTGACTCCCGCTGTCTGCCCAGAAACTGGAGATGGCCAGTGGAGGGAGGGACAGTGAGCTGCCCAGCTGCCTGATGGGGGAGGTGGAGGGCAAGCTTCTCCCTGTCCGCCCCCAGGTCTCCGCGCTGCTGCCCGGGCTCCTCCCTGCCTCCCAGACACCCTCACACCCAGCCTGAGGCTTTCACCCCTGTCCGCACCCCCCACTCACCCCCACACCTGTGCTACGCGCCCAATACCCCCATGTCCCAAATTAGGTGTCTTTGTTGTTGGTTTTCTTTTTTTTAGCTGCACAAAACCTTTTGAAGGATTTGATTTCGATATAATTCTGCTTTCGAAATGAAACAATGATATGGCTTGGCTTACCCCTAGCTACCACATCTCAGGAATTCTTGGGAGGCAAACGGGAACAGTCCACCTTAGGAACGGATTGCAGACAGGGTGCAGAATTGTAGGTCATCCCGCAATGAATGAGTCTGACTCGGTGCCATATTTTGTAAGTGGTTCGTGAGCCTTTATTCCTGCCTGTCACCCCTACCTCTTTCTTTTTTTATCAGTAGACTCCCTTCCCCGCCCTAAACTCAGGGACGTCCCAGCTGTGTGACCTTGGGCAAGTTCCTTAACCTCTCTGGCCTTCTCCCCTCATCTATGAAGTGGGATAATAAAAGCTCCCACCCCATACCATCGTTATGAGGAAGAAATGAGCTAACATCTGCAAAGCACACAGTAAGCTCCTTATGGCATTCAAAAACACACAAATAAAACCAAAAATAGGTGAAATAAGTAAAAATGATTGCAATGATATTACATTTAAATTTTACAAATGAAAATAAATCAAAGAAAAGGGAATATTAAGCTTTAAATCTCAAAAATAAATAAGATGGGTTGGGAAAACCCAAGGGGGCCACCAGAGGCTGTGGACAGAGCCACACTCACCCAGCTAGACAGGAGGAGGCTGCACCCAAGCCCAGAGCCATCTGACTTTACAAGCAGGCGTGTTCCTCTGCCCCTTCCTTTTTGGCTTTCCAGGACTCCCTGGGCTGGGTCCGCTTTAGGATCACCCCGCTCACACGCTCTACTCCAGCCCAAGGAACCTGCTCGTCATCCCAAGATGCCCTGAATCCACCGGGCCTGGCCCACTCTCTGAACTTTGCCTGCACTGGTCTCAGTCCTCTAACCCTAGATTCTCATAGTCTGTGCCCTGGACTGGACGCCACGCTAGCAGCGACTTGGGTGGCGGGGGAACACGAGGGGGTGGGTACAACTGAAGAAGGAACATCTCCCTCTGGGAGTTCATAGTCCAAGGTATGACTGCATGGGAAGCCAGCTCCAGCCCACCTCAGGGCCTTTGCACATGCTGTCCCCTCTGCCTGGAATGCAATTCATTGAAATATACACACAATTCCCTCCCTCTTTCCCTTCTGATCTCTGCTCTGACATCAGCTCCTTGGGGAGGCCTTCCTCGACAACTTGCTTTAAAGTTGCAAACGTCTCCCCTGCCCTGGGTGCTCCCTTTCCTTGCTTGCCTTTGCACGTACATACTCTGTTTACTCTCCATCGCTCTACCATCTACTCTACTGTCTGCTCTACCATCAGCTCCAAGAGAACAGGCATTTCCTCCTACAATAGCGCCTGATACAAACGTTTGCTGAATGAATACTCAGAAGCCAGACATAAGGGTCCCTGAGAAACTGAGTCCTCAGAAAAGCAAGTGGCCACTGGAGCTTGGGAGAATAGAGGCCCTTCTGGAAGAAGAGTTACGGGCCCCAAACAGGGTGGGTCTGGAGAGGGTTTGACAGGCAGCAAGGCCAGCCAGAGAGGGCTTTCCCAGCAGAGGGAGCAGCTGGGGCAAAGGTCCTGTGGCTGGAAACTGAGCAGGAAGCAGTGGGGACAGGAAGGCAGCAGGATGCAGTAGGCAGGAAAGGGAGGAGAGGGAGCAGAAGCTACGAGGTGGGAGGGGTGGGTGGTGAGGAGCCTCTGGAGAGTCCAGAACTGGGAGGGGCCTGGTCCAATGGAAACTGCCAGAAGGATCAGAGGAGGGGCTGAGGACAGTGTTCCAAAGGCCCAGTGGCTCCTCTGCCAAGCCCTGGGGCACATGAGCCTGAAATCGGGGGACACTGGGCATCTCAGTGGCCTCAGACTCACCTCTGTCTTCTTAAATCGTGCCCGGAGGGTCTTCATGGCCGGCGTCTGATGGTTCTCCTCAACCCAGGCCACCTGGGGAAGCACAAGATTGGGGCGGGATGGGTACCTGGTAAGCTGGAGGGTCACCCACCTCCCCTTCCTCAAAAGGACCTCTTCCTCATCCCTGGGCCATTTCAGACCCTTGAGCAGGACCCAGACGCAGGACGCCCCATCTCCTAATTGCTGTGTGTCCTTTGGCAGGCCACTTACCCTCTCTGAGTCTCACCTTCCTCCAACTTAAAATAAGGGAGATAATCCCCTTTTGACCCACTTGTGGTGGGTTTTCAGTGACATCCCTAGCATAGAGCCTGGTAAACAGTAGGTGCTCAATACATATACCTCACCAGTATTCCCTACTGTCTGAGCAGATCCAGCCTTTCCTGGTCTCCAAGCTCCCATCTGTGCAGGTACTTCTACACAGAACGCTCTTTCTTCTCCTTCTTCCCTGGTGAACTCCTATGTGCCCTTCACAGCCGGGTTCCAAAATCCCGTGATCTTTTTTTTTTTTAAGATTTTATTTATTTATTTGACAGACGGAGATCACAAGTAGGCAGAGACAGGCAGAGAGAGAGAAAGGAAGCAGGCTCCCCTTCGAGCAGAGAGCCCGAGGTGGGGCTCGATCCCAGGACCCCGAGATCACGACCTGAGCCGGAGGCAGAGGCTTTAACCCACTGAGCCACCCAGGTGCCCCAAAATGCCGTGTTCTGATGAGCTTCATCTGTCATCCACAGGCTGAACTCTTAACTCCTCAGCCTGGGTTTCCCTAACCCTGCTTGGGTCCCTTCCTTGGCCGCAGCCGAGTCGTGGAGGCAAGCCAGCCCAGGCGAGCAGAGGTGTCCAACCCGCCTGTGAATCCTCGAAACCACCCTTCCACCTGTCCGCTCGGCATCCCCCCATCCACCCCCCACCCTGCATTCACCCATTCACCCCTCCAGCCCACCCACCATCTAGGTCCCGACCAGCCTCTCATCCACCCGCCCCTCCCGCGATCCATGCCCTTCACTCAGCACTCACCCTACCCTCTTCCTTCCTCTCTGTCTCAATCTCACCCAGAGCAGGGTGTAGTAAGATACCCAAGAGGAGTCCACAGGTTGGCGGGGCAGGAGGGGATCCATGGGGTTGGGGGACAGGACTGGCTTCCTGGAGGAGGTGATGATATCTAAAGGAGGGCCTGATGGCCAGGCAGGAAGCTGAGCGGGGAGGCAGCAGATAAACAGGGTATGGACCCCACGCAATGCAAAGGCTGGGAAGTGGGAAGTGCGTGCATGTGTGCGTGTGTGCACGTGTGTGTGTGCACGTGTGTGTGTGTGCGTGTGCACGCGCACCTGGGTAGCTCCTCAGCATAGTTGGGACATACACGGGCCTCGCCTTGCTCCCGCACACCAGGGCCCCAGGCTCCCCACTTCCTCCTCTCCTACCTCCTGCAACTCCAGTCACGCTGTCACCAGGCCTCCTCGCCCTCTGCCGGCTCTGGTTACCTGCTCCCAGCTGGGCCACCAGCGCACACCCGCAGCTCCTAGCGCTCAGCTCAGACACCCGATCAGCTCTGAGAGGGCAGCCGCCCCAGGGGGCCGGGGATGAGCAGAGGGAGGAGACAGGCTGGCCGCTGGGCTGCCTCCGGCCAACGAGCTCTGGTGGGAAGACACCCTCGCTCTTCCACCATTCTCCGCCTCTCTTCCCAGCCTTAGCCCTTGCTGTTTCTCTACCAGGAACGCCCCTTCTGTACCCCATGTCACTCCCAACAGGCTCACTCTCCCCATCTCATTCCTACTCACTCTTCGGGTCTTTGCTGCAACGCCCCCTCCTCCAGGAAGCCTTCCCGGATGTACCCCGGCTGGGTCAGGGGCCTCCTCTCAGCTCCCTATGGCTCAGTGCCCTCAAGGCACCTTAATCACACTAAGTCATCGTCTGCCGCTCACCGGTCTGTGTCCACATCTCGCCACAAGGTGCCGCCTTTGTTCTCCAGTGTCTCCTTAGCACGGTCGGTGCGCAACACGTTTCTTAAATGCATCCTAAAGGCCACCGGCCCCAGTGCCTTTGAGCAGGCTCTTAGCTGTGCACCTGTCCCGCCGTGTGCAAACTATCACCCAGCTGGGAGACGTTCGGGTGATTAGGAGCGGCGTCCGAGACCCTTCGTGGTGAGGCCCCCATTGCCCCCCACCGCCCACTTGCACGATTGCCCTGCATTGGTGACTTTATTCACTTCTGAAATGTGCAGGGAAAAGCGCCCCGACTGGAAGCACGAGTCCTCTGTCCTCGTGAGGGACGTGGAGACTCCAAAGGGGGCGCCAGTTGCTTGTGCCCCTCACTTTAGAGCTGACTGGCCCACTGTCCCATGTTTCCCGCCACCCAGAAACACTCCAAAGGAGGTTGACTTCCCTGTGCCAGCACTTGAGATGGCGCCCGAGGCGTCAGGCGAGGCGCATGCGCCTTGGGGGCAGTGGCCGGGAGCGTAGGGTGGAAAGTGACTCCTCCTCCCCCCCGTCCCGCCCCGTTTCCGGCGGAAGCGGCCTCAACAAGATAAACTTTATTGTTCCCGTCGGGGCGGCGAGGATGTCGGTGAATTACGCGGCGGGACTGTCGCCGTACGCGGACAAGGGCAAGTGTGGCCTCCCGGAGGTGAGCTCGGCCCGGCGTCCCGAAGGCCGCCCCCAGCGCCGCGGGCTGGGCGGGGTCGGACAGCAACGGGGCATTGTGGGACTATCGGGAGGCCCTGAGGCTAGACAATGGGAGGGACTTCCCAGGGAGGAGGGGGCGGGAAGTGACGCCCCCAGCCCCCGGTCGGCCTGGCAGGACCGGGGGTGGCACCCGCGTGGCGGGAAGTCCCGAAGTTCTGAGCAGGGAAGCGAGCGAGCCCAGCTGCAGGCGGAAGGCGCGGCAGGGGCGAAGGCGGGGAGGTGGGAAGAAACACACTTGGGGCACCGATTAGGCCGGAGAGGTTTCCAGAGCCGGGCCCGCAGGGGCCCGCACGTGCAGGCTGGGGAGCTGACCCTTTATCCTGAGGGTGATGGAGAGGGGTTTCAGCTTGGATGGACGTCGATAGTTTCGGCAAAAGCCCTTCGTTCTGCCGCTCTAGGACTTGGGGTGAGTCACTTCCCTTCTGGGTCCCCTCGCCCCTCTGCAAACTGGGGGGAAGATCGCCCTCCCCTAAAGTCTGGTCCGCGCTTCTGAGGCATTTAATAAGAGCCCCCAGAATCCCTCCGGAAGCCGGTCTCCTCTCCTCCTGCCTGGCGCTTGATTAGTCGCTTGATTCCACAAGCATTTATTGAGCACCTACTATGCGCCAGGCACATTCTCATCCCTCATTCTAGCGGGGACACAGACAAGAAGCAAGTAAATATAAGTCCGATGATGGTAAGCTTCAGGGAGAAAAGTAAAGCGGGCAGTGGCGAGGAGAGCCGGGGCTGCATTGAAACCAGGGCCCAGGAGGCATCACCGAGATCAATCTTTTTACAATTTTTTTAAAAAGATTTTTTAAAAAATTTATTTGACACACAGAGAGAGAAATCACAAGTAGGCAGAGAGGCAGGAGGAGAGAGAGGAGGAAGTAGGCTCCCCGCTGAGCAGAGAGCCCCATGTGGGGCTTGAACCCAGGACCCTGAGATCATGACCTGAGCATAAGGCAGAGGCTTAACCCACTGAGCCCACCCAGGCGCCCCTCAAACTTTTTTTTTTTTTTAATTGTGGCAAAATACACAGCATAGAATGTCCCACCTTAACCATTTCAAGTATACAGTTCAGTGGCATAGAAAACATCCACACTCTTGTGCAACCACTCCCCACCCTACATCTCCAGAACTTTCCATCTCCCCAAACAAGAGACTCTGTCCCTGTGAAGCACGGACTCCCCACACCCGCCCCAGCCCCGGCCCCCACCATCTCCTGTCTGTCTCTGTGAACAGGACTCCTCTGGGGCCCTCCTAGGAGTGGGATCCTGCAGGATGGGTCTTTCTGGGTTTGGCTCCTCTCACTGAGGCCAGTGTCCTCAGGGGTCCCTCTATGTCATGGCAGGTGTCAGGGTCCCTTCCTTTCTAAGGCTGGATTGTATTCCGGTGTGTGGACGGGCTGCACTGTGCTTATCCTTTTGCCCATCGATGGACCCTGGGGTTGTTCCATGTTTTAGTGATTGTAAATGATGCTGCAGTGAACACGGGTATACAAATGAGATGATTTTTGAGCCAAGAGCTAAAGGAGGTGAGAGAGGAGCCATGTGGGTAATGCTGTACCCTCTGCCTAGAGCCTGTGCAAAGGTCCTGAGGCAGGATCAGCCCTGGTATG
>RCUC01148014.1:0-11385 GCA_003697995.1 Taxidea taxus jeffersonii
CCGGGCTTCCGGAGCGGGGCGCGCCCTGCGGGGGCCCCTGGCAGCTCCACGGCTCCCGGCCGGCGGCGTCCTCGGGCCCCCGGGTGGCAGGCGGGCCCCGGGGGTCCCCGCCCGCCCCCCGGAGCCGCGGGTCCGGGACCCAGGGGCCCCGAGGGAATGGACGGCCCGCGAGGAAGGCGGCAGGACGGCTGCAGCAACTCCGCGCCTCCCGCGCCTCCCTGGCCGCAGAAGGCGCCTGAGCCGGGACACGCCGGCGAGTCGCGCCGGGCGGACGCCTCCCCCTCCGGGGCGGCCCCTGTGCGCGGCCGCCCCGACGCCACACACTCACACACACCCACACACACGCGGGAGGCACTACACAGCGCCCCCGCGCAGCCGCACACCCGGGCCACGTACACACACACCCTCACTCTCCTGCTCACGACGGAAGCTCACCCGGTGCCCCGGCCCACACGCTCTCGCAGAGTTGTACTCGACAGGACACGCGCGCATCCAGCTTCACGTGCCCGAGAAACACCTTCACTCGGGCACACATGTACACGCACACCTACCCACCCAGTACAGACCCACACAACACACACACACAGACACACCTATACACCCACTACTCTCCCATCCACACACACACTCACACTCCCTCGGTCTACAGACCACACATAAATGCACTGTTCCCCCCACATATGCGTTGTGGGGGGACACCTTTCCATACATGCTTTGGACACCCTCCCATGCAAATATGCCCCACACACCCCACACAGACACATTTGCAAGCACACCCACTGTGTTCCTAAAAGCACACCAGACGCCTCCCCCACCCCGTACCCACCCACACACCCCACGAGACCCCCAGGAAGGCAGCTAGATGACATGCACACATTGCCCAGAGACACACATTCCATGCATAGATGCTGTACCCCTCCGTACACACACACACACTGCTCAGCACTGAGAGCAGACAGACTCTCCTAACACCCCACACCAGACTTAGGATAGCCCCTAAAGCTGCGGGTGGGGTCCCCACCACTGCTGGTAGGGGATTTCGAGCAACCCTCTTCCCCAGGACCCCCTGCCCATTAGTTCCACCCAGAGGGGCCATGGCCAGGCTGACAATGGGCGACTAGCTCGCCAACCCCCCACCCCAGCTTGTGAGTCAGACAGGAAGCCCCTGTTGATGGCAGACCCTGCTAGCCTCCCCTTCCTGGCTCTCTCTCCCCAGGCCCCTTCCCGGGTGGGGCCGGCAGAGGCCTTGGCTAGTAGGTGCATATCCCCCACCATGTCTGTCTCATTAGAAGGTTCCCAGGGTGCTTTTCGCCATAGCCACTCACTGTGGCCCAGGCCCCAGGCTATGACCCCGTATTCTGGGAAAGCGATGGAGGCCCAAGAGCTCTTAGCTTGTTATGGCAAGCGAGGAACCCCAAGCCCAGGGCCCCTCACTCCAACTTTGGATCTTACACCCAAATTCTAGCCAGCAGCCAGGGAAGGGCAGTGGCGGTGGGGGAGCACCTCCAGCCCAACCCTGCTCCCTTATCTAGGAGTTCAGGGAGGAAGAGCCATAGGGCTGGGCCCTTGAGCGGCAACCACCAAAGGGAGGGCCCTGCAGAAGGGGTACCTCCCTCTGCCCGTCCCCATCCCAACACCTGTGTCCTCTGTAGGACAGCCATGGTGGTGGATCATGGTGGATAGGGTGGGAGGCGGTAGGGGAGGGAGATGGAGGGGCAGGAGAGGAACAGGGCCAGACAGAGGGAGGCAAACTAGAGGACTACTGGGCTGGGCAGGATCGAGGGAGGGAGGAGGAAGGGAGGAGGAAGGGTGAGGGTGAGGCAGGCGAGTGGGGGCCAGGGAGTGGGTTTTGTTCTCCTGTTTCCTGTTTGCCGCTTGCTGGGCCCCCTATGCAGGAGCTGGACCCCCACCCCCACCCTGGCGGAAGCCGGACGGGAAGAGCAAGGCTGCCACGGGCGTTGCTGAGTCAGGAGGGCTTAGGGGCAGAGTGGGAAAGAACCGCAGTCAGGGGGAGCATTGACCTGGATCTCCATTAGCAGCCTCCCTGCCCCCCCATCACTGGAAAACCAAGGATTCTGGGTCAGGACCACTTCTGCCCTTGCCAGTCCTGTGCCTCCCTGTCTGCTCCCCCACCAAGGTTAGGCCTTCAGAGACCAGCTGGGAGCCCCACCACACGCTGTCCTTAGCCCTGTCACACTCTGTGGCCCCAATGGAGGGCAAGAGCCTCAGGGATGTCCTCCTTCAGAGTCCCGCCTGCTCTCCCAGTAAGCAGCCAGTAGGTCCTTCCAGCTGCCTGACTTCCTCTCTTCTTGCTGCAAGCCCAATCCTTGATTCTGAGGAAATGTAGTTACTCTCCCCCCTCGTGCCCCACGGAGCCTCTCATGGCCAACAGGTGCTGCTGTGGGTCTATCAGGAATCCACTTCCCTCGAAACTGCTGAGGTTTCTGAGGGCTACAGGGAAGGGCGAGGCAGAGAAGCAGCACTGGGTTCCTGTGTTCAGAGACCTAGGGAATGATAAACCATATATGATGTCCACTTCCTGCCCTCTAACCTGGCTGGGCAGCAAGGGGGTCCCCGTCTCTTCCAACCCAAACGTGCCCTTTCCCCACCCTGCCCCTTCTGCCCAGCTGCCTCCACAGGGGTGTCAGGAAGGGGGTGCACAGAGTAGGGCCTAGAAGGTTGTACAGAGTTTGAATAGATGATTCTACGGGTCTGGGGAGCCTCTCAGCCCCCTCCCCCATTTCCTCTGGGAAAGGAATGTGGGGTGGGTCCCAGGGGGGGGGGATGGGGCCCAGGGCTGGGAAATACCAGGCGGTGCTGAGATTCTATTCCAAGCCTTCCTGCCTGGTGTGAGTCCTCCTCCCCTGCACCCTCCCCAGCTTCCTCCCCCCAAATCAGGAATTACCCCGCTGAGCAGTCCCTCCCATCATCCTCTAGTTTGTCCAGCTTGCAAAATCATTCAACTTTATCTTGCTGAGGGTCCCCGGGATAGGGCTGGGGGGCTACGGCTCCAAGGGGAGGGCGTCCAGTCTTCTCTCCAAATTAGATCATCATTCTTTACTGTTTGAAAGCACTTTCACTGGATTTCATGCAGCATTTACCCTAAATTGGCTATTCAGGGATTGTGTTCCACCATTCTTCAGATGCAGAAACTGAGGCTCAAAGAGGGCAAGTGCCTGGCTCAAGATGTCACTTACTAAGCTGAACCCCGATCCCAGACTAACTCAGATCTCTTTCTATTTCCCCTCTTGTTTATCCATTCAACAACCATGTCTTGTGTGCCTGCTGTGGGCCAGGGGCCAGGCCAAGGGCTGGGACATCTTGAAGAGTAAGTACACACCTTGACCTCAGGGTGCCCATAGTTCTACTAGCATCCCAGCCCTGAAACCTTTAGGAGCCCCCAAGTTCCAGATCCGGGACCGAGCCAGCTGTCATCATCCCCACCAAGGGAGACCCCCACATACCAAGGGAGTCCCTGTGTCAGAGCTGCATCTTTCTATGAGGGGGCGGTTTGCTTGAGGGCAAGGTCAGGGGCCTTCCGGGTTAGACCACCTAGAAGAGGGTAGCCTGGGCTATAGAAGAAGACTGTAGGGCCAGCCTGATAAGCAGGAACTGGGAAAGGAGAGCATCCTGGGGCCCAAGGGTCAAGGCATGTAAGAAGAGGAGAAACAGGGTCGCCTGCATGGCTCAGTTGGTTAGGTGTCTGACTCTTGATCTCAGTTCGGGTCTTGATCTCAGGTCGTTTGTTAGGCTTCACGCTGGGTGTAAAAAAAAAAAAAGAGAGAGGGGCGCCTGGGTGGCTCAGTGGGTTAAAGCTTCTGCCTTCAGCTCGGGTCATGATCCTGGGGTCCTGGGATCGAGCCCCACGTTGGGCTCTCTGCTCAGCAGAGAGCCTGCTTCTTCCTCTCTCTCTCTGCCTGCCTCTCTGCCTACTTGTGCTCTCTGCCTGTCAAATAAATAAATAAAATCTTAAAAAAAATAGAGAGAGAGAAAGAGAGAGAGAAGCATATCACTAAAGGCCTGTGGTTCAGAAAGTGAGAGAGAGGGGCTCAGGGTCACTTTGCCTGCTTTTCTTTCTCTGGCTTGCCTAATTAGTGCCTCCTCTCAGATGTAGATCCCCAAAACGCATGACAAACAGTGCCCCTAACTGGAGATAATCTCCCCCATTTATGACTCTCTGACAGGTCCCATATATTCACCTCTATAACCACCCCACAATCTCACACACACAGCAAAGCCACCGCCAGTCCCCGTCCATCCCAGGCATGCCAGCAATGTGATACCCAAGGCATGCCAGCCCAGCCCACGCCTGGGCCTCTGACCCCTGCCCCAGTCTCCCTGCTCAAGGGCAGCCTCCCCTGGTCCTCCTCCACCCCTTTGCCCCATTCAGAGGCCTGGTTCCCAGCACTGCTTGTGAGCAGTCCTGGCATGCCCTAACAGGCCAAGCTGATGAGCCGGCCCGGCAAGCCTGCGTCTTCAGCAAGCTCAGTGTGCCATAACCCTGCGTCAACTGGGAGCCTGGGGACCTCACTTGGTCCAGCCTATGGAGCAGAGGGTGGTCCAAAGGGTCTCTCCAGACCCCATGCTCTCCCCATCCAGAGCCAGGCTTGCCCTGAGTTGGGGTGTTTGCTACACCCTCCTCTCCTACCCTCAAACTGGGCCAGAGCCGAGGAAGGCTGGAGGAGGAAAGGGAGGAGGAAGCACTTGCCCTCCCAGGAGTCTCACTGCCATCTCAAGGAGGGATGGACACAATCTCAGCTGCCAGAATCCCCAGTTATTCCAGAGGCTCAGGGGCCAGCATATGGGCTCTGGAGTCTTCTGGAGTCCTCGACCTCCGGGTCTGAGTCTGATCTCTACCGCTCTCTGGCTGTGAGACCTTGGGCAAGTTATTTCACTTCTTTGAGCCTCTGATCCTCACCAACAAAATGGGAATGACACTCCTAGCAAATCTCATAGGTTGTTGGGAAAACAAAGTAATTTAAAAAAAGTCCTTAGCACAGGTCTTGAGCACATAGTAGGGGTTCAAGAAATGCAAGCTGGTTTGGGCTGGGGTTTTTTTTCCTCTTAAACATTTTCTTTATTGAGGTATAATTGAGACACATAATAGTTTCAGGTGTGCAAACTAATGATTCATTATTTGTATATATTGCGAAATGATCACCACAATAAGTCTACTTAACACCCATCACCGCACATAGTAATAGAAGTTTCTTTCTTGTGATAAAAACTTTTAAGATCTTGGGGCGCCTGGGTGGATCAGTTGGTTAAGAAATTTTAAGATCTGGGGCACCTGGGTGGCTCAGTGGGTTAAAGCCTCTGCCTTCAGCTCAGGTCATGATCCCAGGGTCCTGAGATCGAGCCCCCGCATTGGGCTCTCTGCTCAGCAGGGAGCCTGCTTCCTTCTCTCTCTCTGCCTGCCTCTCTGCCTATTTGTGATCCCTGTCTGTCAAATTAAAAAAAAAAATCTTAAAAAAAAAAAGAAATTTTAAGATCTTACTCTCTTAGCAACTTTCGAATATGCAATTCCACATTATTAACTAGAGTCATCATATTATATCCCCGTGACTTATTTATTTTATAACTGGAAGTTTGTACCTTTTTTTTTTAAGATTTTATTTATTTATTTTTTGAGAGAGAGAGAGCATGAGCAAGGCGGGAGGCGGAGGGGCAGAGGGAGAAGCAGACTCCCCGCCGAGCCTGGATCCCCATAGTGGAACCTGATCCCAGGACTCTGGGATCATGACCTGAACCAAAGGCAGACACTTAACTGACTGAGCCACACTGGCACCCCAAGTTTGTACCTTTGGACACCCTTCACCCATTTTGCCCACCCCAAGCCCCTGCCTCTAGTAACCAACAATCTGTTCTCTGTATCTTTGAGCTTGGTTTTTGTTGTTGTCTTTGTTTTTAGACTCCACATATGAGACCAGACAGTATGTGTCTCTCTCTGTTTAACTTACTTCACTTAGCGTAATGCCCTCCAAGGCAATGCAAACTGTTTTGATTGTCTTTTGGATATTCCCACTCTCTCGCACCCAACCACACTCCCAGTCAGACAGGCAGACAACCCAGCCACGGGTACACAAGGGCCCAACGACACGTGCAGCACTCAGGGAGGTCTGCACAGACCCAGGTGAGCCCCTTCCCCTGGGCTTCATCTCCCCCCCTCCCACTGCCAGCCCCTTACAGGCTCCCCCATGCCCCAGCGCCCCCGGGGCAGAGAGGCATCAGCAGAAAGCCCCACTGAAATAGCAGAACTTCATCCCTTTGGGAGTGGGGAAGGAGGCAACATGAGACCCCGGCAGGCAAGGGACACAGCCAAGGTGCCAGGCTGGCAGGGCCTCCACCCAGCAGGAGAGCCAGTCCCCTCCTCAGGGACAGCAGAGAGAGGGGAGACTAAAGAGCATCTTTCCTTCTGGTGGGAAATGAGCACTTGCAGAAAAGGGTGAGTCTGGAACCAGCCACAAAATAAACAGGAGGGCCATTGCCCAGGCAACCACAGGCTGGCGTGGGACCGCAAGCCCTCTCCACCCCCTGATTTACTCCACTCAGCGGCCCTTGACTGTCTCAGTGCTTGCCCTCCATGTATCCATTCTGGTGTCTGGGCCCACGTGGGACTCCCCAGAGGGAAGAAGCTATGCCTCCTCCATCAGACTGGGAGCTCCCTGAGAACAGACAGGGTTTCATTGTTGTTTTGTGTTTTCATCCCGTATCTGTCCAGGGTCTTCCAGAGGTCATGGCCTGGGTCTTCCCCCTCAGAGTGGAGGCTGCTCAAGGGCATGTCCTGAGTCTCCCTCATTAGCCTGAAAGCTTCCTAAGGACAACTTTTCAGGAGTGGATTTGTACTACTAGAATGCTTCATACACCGCAGGCTCTCAAAAAAAAAAAAAAAAAGTTGTTCCTGGGGAGGATGTGGAGAAATTGGAACCTGCATATGCTTTGCTGGTGGAATGCAAAATGGTGCCATTGCTGTGGAAAAACAGTATGGCTGGTCCTCCTAAAATTACACAGAATTACCATAGACGTAGCAATTCTGGCTATGTCTCCAAAAGAAGTGGGAACGGGGACTCAAAGCAGTATGCGCACACCCACATCCATGACGGCAATATTTGCAACAGCCAAAAGGTGGAAACAATCCAAACACCCACTGATGCGTGAAAGGGTAAACAGGACGCGGTAAATCCACACGAGACAATTTATTTGGTCCTAAAAAGGAAGGAAATCACAACATGGATGAACCTGGAAGACGTTACGCTTAGTGAAATAAGGCGGGAACAGAAGGACAGACGTTACATGATTCTGCTTAGACGAGCTACCTGGATTCCAGGAGAAAGATGACAGAATGGTGGCTGCCAAGGGAAAGGGGGAAGTCAGGGACTGTTTAATGGGCACAGGGTTTCAGTTTCGGAAGATGGCCAAGTTCAAGAGATGGACGGCGGTGAGGGTGAGGGTTGTGTAACAATGGGAATGTGCTTAATGCCCCTGAACTGTCCATGGAAAATGGTCAATTGCATAGTACGTGTGTTTTACCACAATAAAAAGAAAGGACGAAGTCCTATTGAAACTCACATCTGAAGGATGTTGTTGAAAGAAGGTGGGACAAATGAACAGGTCTCCCCTGGGGGCCTAAGAGCAGGCCCTGCCTGCAGAGTTTGCCCAGGATAGCTGGGCAACCTCCTGTCTGGACGACCTTGCCCTCCCACCCCTCTCCATTATGTTTTCTCAGAGTCCCTATTGTCACCTTTGGGGCACTAGTAGTTCCCGAATAGGAGCTCCCGGGGTGCCAGGGGAGTCTGACCCTTGCATCCAGTAAGTCCTTGGCATGGATGGACCCATGGATACCCCAACTCTCGGGATGTCACATCATCCTAAGGCGTCACAACCTTGGAAGAGTTTCCCTAGCAAAAGCCACGAGGACTGTGGGGTTCCCACCCCCTGGGCGAGCACACACGTCTGTTCCCAACCTACACATGCTTGCTTGCTTACACACCACCTGTAACACACACACGCGCGCGCGCGCGCGCGCGCGCGCGCGCGGCAAGGGCGTATCGCCGAGACAAGTCCCTATTCTCAAATGCTTTCTCATGCAAACACTCCAAGAAAAACATCCCTACCCACTGAAGGGTGCACGTTGTCAGAGATGCAGGCGGGTCCGGTGTGCAGCAGAGCCCCCTGCTGGCCCAGGTCCGGCAGGCTTATCTTCCTTCACAGCCCCAAGTGGGCGGGGTGCCCTCATCCCTCCACCCACCTCTCCCCACTGCCTTCTCCAAGCCCCTCAGGCCCCTACCACGCCCAGGGATCACCCCTCCCCGCCTCCTACAGAAGAGCAGGGTTCCCTGCAGAAGGACAGAGTGACTGTGAGACCTTAGGAAGGGTTTCCTTTGGTCAAGGGGTACTGGAGAGAGGCCAGAACCCCTTTGCAGACTAGGTCATATTCAGGCCAGTCATTCCTGAAGGCAGAAGAATACTTGCAAAGACTCTGCTCCAAAATGCTATCCACTCCCCTCCGCCACACTGGATCACACTGGACCACACTGGAGGAGAACTCTGGGACTCACTCTCCCTGCGGTCCCACACGATCCTCTCCCGAAGTTCTTCCCGTTGTTCTAGCACCTGGGCAGAGACAACAGGTGCACCCACTGGTTTCTTTCAGGGGAGAGCTCGTCCTAGTCAAGCTGAGACCACATCCCCTCCCAGGGCAGGTCTCGGCAGATTCCGAAAGTCTCCCCCAGGGTACTTGGGGCTCCCTGGCAGGGAGAGGCTCTCAGCCCCACCCCTGAAACCACCCACCCCCTCACCCCAGGCCCTGCCTAACCCGTCCAGGTCATCCCTTCACCCAGCCTTGAGCTGAACCTCTCCCTAATCCAGCCCAGGATGCCTCAGAGGCAGCTGGAAGGGTGCAGGGGATGGTGGCTCTGCAGGGACAAACCACCTCGCTTGGCCCCTGTCCGTGAGGGAGCCGTAATGGTTTTGGGGCTGGGTTCTGTGGTCAGAAGACAGATGGCATCGCTCTGGTCCCCCATCCTCAGATCCTACCCCTCCCCTGCTTGCCTGGCCTTGAATCTGGGACATGATAAATGTCACAGCAATAATTAAGATCGAATCCTTACTATATGCCAGGCACTCTACACATGCCCTCTCTCACTGAACAGCAGAGCAGCCTCTTGGGACAAGAGTGACACACACCCACTTGTCACCCCGGCCCCTCAGAGCCCCCATCCTTTCTGGTACTTGGTAGGAAATGATTGGAGCCAGGGCACTGAGCAATGGGAGACACGTGGCTAGTGAGAGAGAGATCATTGTCCTAGCAGGAAGGCAGCTATGGAGAGAGCATCACACTTGCCACTGGTACTGGTCCTAGCCCTTTTCTGTCTCCAGGTCCCTCAGGCTTTCTTACTTCCTCAGCTACAAAATGAAGGGAGGGGGGCACCTGGGTGGCTCAGTGGGTTAAGACCTCTGCCTTTGGCTCAGGTCATGATGCCAGCATCCTGGGATGGAGCCTGCATCCCTGCTGAGCAGAGAGCCCGCTTCCTCCTCTCTCTCTCTGCCTGCCTCTGCCTACTTATGATCTCTGTCTGTCAAATAAATGAATAAAAAATCTTTTTAAAAAAATGAAAGGAGGGATACCAGCCTGACAAAGTTGGAAAGCATTCTGGGAATCAACAAATGGGGGGTTTTATGGCCTATAAAGCCCCACATCCCACCCATCAGAGGGACCCTGCTTCCCAAATGTCTCCTGAGTCTACCTATTCCACCAGTTAACCATGTTCACCACTCTGTTCCGAGCTGCCACCACTCCTCTGGTCCAAACTCATTGTTTTAAAGTTGTGACCACCAGGCCCTGTGGGACAGGCCTCCAGGTTCCATGTACACTACAGCCCCTCTCTCGGTGTTCTACTACCCTGGTCTACTTCCAGTGCCTTTAGGTTCCAGCCTCAGGCCCTTTGCACATGCTCTTTCTGGAATGCTGTTCTCTCTTGCCCAGCTCCCTCCCAGCCTCACCAAACCACACCCTAATTAATTCCTATCCACCCTGTAGTCCTCAGCAAAAAAGCCACTTCCCCAGAGACACCTCCCCTGGACCCCAGATAGGTCAGATCCCTGTATCACTCTGGAGTTAGTGTGTATATATTTATGACTGTGCACAGCAATGTTTCTGAATGGGAAGGAATAAATGAGCTTCTCTTCAGAGAGAATCCACATTGGCCAGAACCCTGTCTCCAGGAGAAGACTATCTGGGGCAGGGGCTGCTTCAGATCTTTGGCCATCTTTTTGTACCCCACCCCTTCCTCAGTGGGAACCGGATCCTGAAAGTGGGGGTAAAAAGTCCCTGGAATAAGGGAGTAAGGGGTGGGGAGAAGAGGGAAGCTGCTCCAATCCTCTTCCAGTGTCCTCTGTCCCCCCAGCCCAGCTAGCCAGGCCCTTGTCCACCCAGGCAGGGCTGGCCCTCCACATCCACAGATCCCTCTCCCCCTCCCCTATCTTCTCGGAACCAAGATCCCTTCTCCAGGTCTCAGCTTGACTGTTTCTGAAAAACTTCCCCCGACCACAAGCTCAAGAACTTGCCAGGGTCCCGCAGCTAGTGGCAGCTCTGACTCAAGCCCAGGTCCGTCTGGTCTGCGGGCAGAGCTCAGGCTCTTAGCCACCTCATTACACGCCTCATTACTACCAGTTTCTCCCTGGGGGCCAGGTCGAAAGACACGCCCACTCTCTGGGCCTCAGTTTCCTCCTGTGGGCTGGGCCACCTCTAGATTTCTGAAGACTGGCAGAGAGGTCGAAGGGGCAGGAGCGGGGTAAGAGGCCGGGAAAGGAGAGGGTGAGGAGGTAAGAAGAGGAGAGCAGGGAGGGAGGAGCGCGGGGAGGCGGCAGCCTCAGGCCAGGCAGACGTGAGAAACGCCAAGTATGCGAACTACGCCAGCCGGAGCTATGAATAGTGCGGCCAGGCTGGCCGCCCAGGTCTGCCCAGCCCGCCTCGCAGCCCGCAGCCCCTAACCCCAGCCCGCCCACGCCAGCCCTGCATCAGGGGCCAGAAACTCCGCGGGGGCCTGGGAGGCGCGCAGGGGAGCCGAAGCCGAGCGGCTGGGGTGAAGGGGCGTGGTCATGCAAATAGCAATGCAAACAGAGAGCAGCGCGCTTATCCGATTGGCTGGTCTCGGCAGGTCTGGGAACCAGCGCCGAAGCCCGGCCCCTGCTCACACCCGCTCCCACCCAGGCGGCTGGAGGTCTTTAGGGTCACCCCATGGCTGATATCCCACTGATGCCGTGCCCCCAGTGGAGGCCTCTCACCCTCTTCCGTCAAGGCCCTGTAAGGCTCTGTCGCCTTAAGACGCCGACCCTCCCACTCTGCGCCAGGCCAGCTCCGCCCCCTCGGAGCTCACCTGTCTG
>RCUC01148015.1:0-43022 GCA_003697995.1 Taxidea taxus jeffersonii
GGCCAGAGGTATTTATAGTATCCAGGTAGTAGCCTTAGCTTGTGGTTCAGTGAGGATCTCACTATATCTCTCTGGTTGGAAGGATTTCACCTCTGGCAACTAACATGTCTAAACCCTTAGAATCCAGAGTTCTGCATATAAGAAGCAAAAATTTCCCCCCAAGGGAATCACTGGGACTCACAATGAATAGTATACTTCAGCTTCCACCTCTTTGTTTATAGACCAATGGATTCTACCTATTGGAGGCATAACACATATAAAAGTTTTTGCCATTCTTATGCCCTTGATTGACGCTCCCTGGTGGTCTAGTGGTTAGGATTCGGCGCTCTCTTATGCCCTTGATTGAGCACACTCAAAATCCAGTCCTTATGTGTGTACAGCTCCTACCAGTAGACACTGGCTAGGTTCTGCAATGCCTCTGGAATATGTTGTCTTTGCTCCCTTCTCAAACTTAGCATGACTCCAGCTAGGTTCTGTTAAAACTTAATCCTGGTCATTGACTTTGTGGCCTGAAGGGGAGTTAGTGACAGATCCTAAGGAGTCCTCACAGGTTGTCTTCAAGTGGAGAGATCCCTGCATTATCTTCAGACAAGGTGGGAGTACTACCCCTTAACAGGGAAGTATGAGCCACCGCAGCCGGCACAGAGAGGTCACAGAAATCTGAATGTGCAAGATCCTTAGGTTCATCAATTCAGATGCCTCATCCCACATGTCAGTGTCCCATCCTTTCCCAAAAGTGACAATGATTTTACAGAAGTACGCTTGCCTAGGTTGAAATTTTCATGCTTTTTGGAGCTCTATTACCTTCCTAATTAAGACCTGGGTCTGGTCCACAGTTTTATTTGTCCTCTAGCTACAGAAAGTGACTTCTGTGCTACCATGTAACCCTCTACAGCCCACATTAAGCTTTTAATTGCTGATTAACCACACTCGCAATTCTCTCATTTTTCCAAAGTATCAATAATATTTAAAAACAACCACCCAAGTTCACTGTCCTTATAGTATATACTATATACTACATAGTGTATGGAGTATACTATTTCCCATCACATTTTGCAAATGCATAGCCCCTGCTCCTGTATTTCCTGTCATTGCGATGCCATTCCAGTTCACCAAAGGTAAATTTTTAACAAACACCCAGCTATATACCAGGGATAATCTGTAATCCAGGTGAGGGTTTTATTGCCAGCTGGGTTGGAAAGGACCTGAATTCCAAATGTCTCCTTGGTATCTTCTTTCTTAGACCATTCCTGGCACCAGCTCTCATAGGATATGTTCCCAGGAAAGCAGACCAAGATGAAGATTGCACACGGAGAGTTTGCTAGGGAATATTCCTGTGAGCAACAGCAAAGAAAGGAAGGGCAAGAAGCAGGACTGAGCAGAGGAAGAACTTGGCTATGATGCAGTCTTAACAAAGGCTTCAACTGATAGCAAGGGAGATCTGAAATTGAGATAGTCCTTCAGAGGTGCCCCAAATTGGGGTGAGGTGTCCAGGCCATTATGTCCTTGCCTCAGCCAGTAATTGCATATGGAAAGAGGGTGTGACTTTGGAAAAACCTGCTCCAGTTAACTAAACTATTTGCTGGTAATATTCCTAGGAGCTGGGGAAATGAGTCCTTTCATCCTGCAATGAGATCTAGAAGGTCCATCACAGCATCCACTACACTGAGGTATATGGAGAGAGCTTAGTCACACAAGTTAGGTTGAGGTCCCAAATGCTTTAGCTAAAATGAAGCTCCAAATTGAGCCAGAGCAAAGAAAATGCCAGTTTGATGTCCTGTGAATCTATACCTCTTCCTTCAGTTTTTTGGAAGCATGACTGGTATGAGCTTGAAATGGGCAAAGTCTATGAATGATGAGACATGTAACCCCTAGCTGTAGGGGTTACAGAGCTGTGAGCACAGAGAGAGACCCCACAGACCCTGCTGTGGCAAAGGAGACCCCAGGATTTCTTATGTCTTTAGAAATGCAGCTTTTGGTATCAAACAGAAGACTTCCAAATACTTATTAGGGTACTCCTTAGGGTTCTCTAAGTGAAAAAAACTCAATTCTGAGGGGCTTAGGAATAATTCATTAAAATAAAACATTGAATTTTTAAATACTGAATTAAAAATTCTAACAAAGTTGAAATACTTGGGTAAATTTTTACAAGATTGGGCAGTTGAGAATAATTTGTCCTTACAAGATTTTGATTTCTACAGTTTGAGGTTATGATTTTTACAATTACTTACAATTGTATGTGTTTAAAGTTGAAGGAAATATGAGACAGTCCCCAGTGCAAATAAAAAACAACCCACTCCCAAACTTCTACAACAGATCAGCTCTGGCTTCTGGCTGCAGACTCCCTGCCCTGTCTGCAGTCACAGGAGACTTCTTGAATCACATGTGAGACCCTGCTTAAAAATCACTGATGGTCACACTCTGCCCCATGGTGAGGTATGCATGGCCATGCTGGGTTTGATCTCTGGGGTTTCAGCTCTGCCTCCCCAGGACCCTAAAGCATCCAACTATCTGTGTTCCCCTCACCTGTGCAGGCAGCACTCTGTTGGCCAGTCACTCTCCCCCGTCCCTAAAATGATGACCTAGTCTACCAACCCATGCTGCCTCTTCCATCAGATAATTCGAAATTTCCTTAAGCGGAAGGTCATCAAGGAGGCTCCCTCCCAGAGTTCCTCCAACTTGAGTGAGCAGAGTATAGGGCAGTCCTGAAAATCACACAGGAGGGGAACGACACAGGCAAGTCCCCACCAAGGCACAGGCACCCCTAGAGACTCTGGGTGACATTACTTGGGTCAGACTGCCTACACATATATCTCAGCTAAAATTTCATAGTGGGAGGCAATAAAATTAGTCCATAAAACAACTAAAATTGCTTTTTTGATTTACTAATCAGCCTGCTCAAGGACAGAATGCCCAGATTGCTATCTCTGCACCTACCAATTAATCAGATAAATGACAACTAAAAGTAATACAAGTAAAATTCACTGTACTTTGATTGCTTGAAGTTGCCTTTTTTCCTTTTTCTCCCCTCTATCTTATTAATCTCAGTTTTCACTTTGTTTCCTACTCAAACTACAACTGACTTCAAGTGCAAGTAAATAATCTTCATGCAAACGACTAAACAGCATGTAAAATAACTTTTCAAATGTATTTGACTAATTCTTACATAGCACCAAACACATAGTAGAATCATAATGTCAGTACATTTTTATTAGATTAAGTAGAGTAAAGTTGCTCACTTCAAATAAACACATTTTAGTTAGGTAATTGACATAGTATTTGCTCTTCCAACATCCCTAAAGAAGCTCCAAATAGGAAATTTGCTTTAATAACAACAAACTTGAGTCTTGCTCCAATTTGTAATCGCTTTAGGTCATCAAGATTTTGCTTGTTTTATATGTTATATTTACTGAGAAGAGAGGTATTTCAACTGAGTAGAAAAATATATGAATTTGGAGTTTAAACCTAGGCTCTTTCAATTACAGAACCCCAGTACTATAACTCTCATCATTTCTCAACAGTAAAATTAGCCCAATAATTTATAACTTTATTAAGAAATTTTGAGGATAAAATTAAGTAAGCAATGTAAACTCTTTGAGAATCTGGTTGAGACTGACTTTTGCCCTCTGTTTTTGGCAAGGTGCTCTAATCTGTTAAACCAACCATGTTCTTTGCATACAACTTATATATGTTCCTAAGAAAGGTGGGAAATCTTGATAAACTACAATGTGCTATAGAAGCCCCAGTATTTAATTCCCCAGGCTGAAGAGGAATGAATTCATGTCAAATGGAGAATGACCACAAATCTACATGATCACACAGGAAAAAATGAGAGGAAGTCAAATGTGCCATGTTGCTATGATAACAAATATTCCAATATCCTGATTAATAGACCAAGAGAGCAAGTGATAAATGTATCCTTTTTTTGAATTTTTTTAAGTAGTCTCCACACCCAGCATGGAGCCCAGTGTAGGGCTCAAACTCAGGACCCTGAGATCAAGACATGAGCTGAGATCAAAAGTCAGACAATTAACCAGCTGAACCACCCAGAAACCCTGTTAAACATCTCTTTTAACATTAAAATACTGGCATTAGAAAGAGAGTAGGGCACTGTTCTCATATCATTTCTTAAAATTAGACCTTTGAAGTACCCTATCAATAGAAATCTGGTAGTAGTTCAGTACTATTAGTGTTGTTGCAAGTCTTTAAGTATCTTAAATTAGTTGAATGTTCTTTAAGAGCCAATGAAGAGGTCAGTATTCTCCAAAGAAATCCTTTCAGGTCTACTAGGTAATACTAGAGGATGGCAAACTTAGTTAGCAAGAATGCTCATAGATTAAAAATTCAAAGAAACCACAGAGGACCAGAAATTTAAAACTTGGAGCCTGTTGAAGATGTTCTTAGTCTAGTGCAATCATTTCATAGGTGAAGAAATTAAATCCCAGAATAGTCCAGGGACTTACATAAAATCACAAGAAGTGAAAGGCGGAGCAGAGGTCCCTGAAAGATAATTGAATGGTGGGTGGGAAAAAGCAAAGCAAATAAATGGAAGTTTAGAAATTAGACCCTTATAGCAGAATTAGATTAGCTCCTGCTTTTAGGGTGATGAAGCTCTAAGGAAATGATTCCTATGAATCAAATTCATAATAAATGGATTTTTAGGACAAAATGTTTAAAAAAAATTGCTGGATATGCCTTAATAACCAGAATTCTCTAGAAGTTGTCACAATAGGAAAAAGGATTCCTCTGGGTCCAGGGTGTTCTGAGAGTTAAAAACATTCATACTGAAATATTATCACACATCTATATACTTGCTGCTGAAGTTTTTAAAATGTTAACGTTTTGCTATATTGGTTTCAGACTTCTCTGTATTTTTTAATTCTTAAAACAAATATTTAAAAGAATAGTTAGAAGAAATATCTAAAACCACACTCCTATCTCGTCCCCAGCCTTCACTCCTCAGGTACCCACCACTGTGAAGACAATATACGTCATGCTCAGACATGTTTTGTATCTCTCCTGCATATGTACAAATGTATAATAGCCTACATAAATGGTATTCTAATACATTCATCCTTTCCTAGCTTCCTTTTCCAGATTTACACATTGTGATACAAAAACTTTTAGTTCATTTATATCTTGATTCGAGTTGATCTTACAACTAAGAGATGACAGGTTATTTCTCACTTCTGTACTGACCCTGCTAAAATTAATGTTCTAGTATTTGTCTTCTGGGGCACATTTCTTCTTGTGCTCACGTGTATAAGTTCTTCGGAGATAGCCACTAAGAAATGCCATTGTTAAGTTGAAAGATGTTCTTCAACATTACTAAATATGCCTAATTGCCCGCCAGAGCAGTGGTTCCAATTTACACTTTCAAAGTAAAAGTGCCTCATTTCCCCACATTCTGCTCATTGCATGATGGGGTAAGCTGAATAATGGCCTTCCAAAGATGCCCACATTCAGATCCCTGGAAGCTGTGAACAGGTTACATTATAATTGCCAAAAGAACTTTGCAAATGTGGGTTTGAGATTGGAGAGATAATCCTGTGTGATCCACATGGACCCAATACCATCACAGGAGTCCTTCATAAATAAAGAGTGGGGAGAGGCAGAGAAGGAAATGTGAGGGCGGAAGCAGAGATCAGAGAGAGTCAGAGATTTGAAGATGCTATGCTGCTGAACTTGACGAGGGAAGAAGAGGCCAGGAGGCAAGGAATGCAGGCTTCACCTAGAAGGTGGAAAAAGAAAGGAAGTAGATTCTCCCCTAGAATCTTCCAAAGGAACCAGCCCTGCCACTACCTTCACTTCCACCTAGTAAAACTCATCTTGCGTTTCTGACCTCCTGAATTGCCAAATAATACATCTGTGTTGCTTTAAGTCACTAAGTTTTTGGAAATTTGTTATAGCAGCAATAAGCAACTATGACACATGATGTTAAGGGACACAGCACTTCGTTTATTTTTTGCCAAAATAAGGTTGTGATGACTTGCAATTACCCACCTACTAGTGAGTTTGAGCCTCTTATCGTATGTATATTGGTCATTTGGGTTTTTTTTTTTCCTCTGTGAATCGCCTGAACTACTTTGCTGATCTTCATTTTCTTAATGATTTGAGGAAATCTCTACACCACACTTTCTCAAACTCAGCACTCTTTGCATTTTGAGCCAGATAGTTCTTTGTTGTGTGGGCGATGTGTGTATTGCAGGATTTTACCATTGTCCTCGATCAACTAAATGGCTGCCCTCCTGAAGTTTTGATGACCTAAATGTCTCAAGACCCTGTACATTCCCCAGGAGACAAAATCACCCCCCACCCAGAGAGCTGAAAAGTGCTGCTCTATATTTATCTGTTGTGAATATTTCATCTGCTAATCTTCGGTCAGTCACATTTTAAATATCACTACAGCCATTTTTATCAATCTTTCACTTTTCAGCTTGACTCTCCTATCTTGTTTATGAAGTGTTCCTCTACTGCAATGGTCCTCACACTTCAATATACATAACAGCTACTTGGAAGGCTTTTAAAACAAAAACAGGTAGATGGATGCTACCTCTGCAGTTACTCTGGATGGGGCCCAAGAAATTGCATTTCTACCAGGTCCCCTGAGGATGCTGATATTGCTGGTCTGGGGACCACACTTTGATAAGATCATCTACAAAAAAGATTTTTTTTTAATTTTTTCATAGCTTTGCTTTTCCACATGTAGGTCCTGAATCCATCTGGGTTTTCTTTTTTTGTGCGTGGTGGTAGACAGCTTTCAAGTTTTCAATTCTTTTCCTCCATACGGATAGGTAATTACACAGCACCATCCCCCAGCTGTCACTTCCTTTTTACTATACTGTGGTAGATTTTAAATTATGAGCTTATATATTTAAAATAATTTACAGAAAACTTGTGAAAATAATATGGATAGTATCTATCTAACGCATGCCCACTTTCCCCTATTATTAGCATCTTACATTCACAGGGAACATTTTTCACAATTACTGACCCAATGTTAATACAGTATTATTAACTAAAATCCATATGGTTTCATATTTTCTTATTTTCTACTTAATGTCCTTTTTCTGTTTGGGGATCCCATCCAGAATAGCATATCCCATTTAGTTGTCATGTCTCAGACTTTTCTCAGTTAATGACAGTTCCTCAGACTTTTCTTGTTTTTGATGAACTGGACAGTTTTGAAGAACATTAGGTAAGTATTTTTTTTAACATGGCCTTCATTTGGGATTTATCTGATGTTTTCCTCATGATTGGACCTGGGCTATGGAGCTTTGCAGGAGGATTATGGAGGTAAAGTGTTTCTCATCCCATGTTACAAAGGGCATATGGTAATCACTACCAATATTCATCTTCATCCCCTGTTAGTTGTAGCATTTGTCAGATTTCTCCACTGTAAAGTTGCTCTTTTTTTCCCACTTTCCTCACTGTACTCTTTAGAAGAAAGTCATTATGTATAACCTACATTTAAGAAGTGGTGAGTTACACCTACATCTTTGTCTAAGAACTGCTAAGTTACTGGAAAGGTGATGAGATCAATGAGTTAACACAGGCAGGAATGTGCCTTTATGGAATCCAGATGGCCACTAGCACACCAAGAGGCAGCATGGTGTAGTAAAGTGAACATAATATTCGGGGGCCACATACATCCAGGTTTGAATCCAGAGTACTGTTTGAGACTCAGTTAGCTCATTCTTTAAGAGACGGTCATAGACTCTACCAACTTTTAGGCTCACACTGTGTTAAAGACAAATAATTTCGGAAGCCTACGACATAATTTGAACCCCCTAAGTGGGAATTACTACATTACTATTGTTTTATAGAGAGATAAACACAAAGTAAAAGTCATTATCTAGGTTCTTAGCCACTGTGGTTATGATTATATATCATGCTGCTGGTGGCTACAAAGAACAGCTTTCATACCAGTCTGCTTGGCAGGTGTCACAGTGTATAGAAGAAACAAATCTCTACTTACCAGCCTTTCTTTTAGCCAAAAATAGGTGTTCCCTGGCCTGGCCACTGCTTTGTCTCTTGCCTATTTTGAATCATAGCCTCTTGTTCAGCATGTAATGCTGCACCTGCTCTGTGCAAATCATCAGGAGCTAGAAACAAAAGAGGTGATTTCCAGATGTGCTAAAGGAAATCTGGCTGTATTGGGACCCAAGGTTTACCTACCAGCCTCATCATGATCAAGCCAGACAAAAATCCTGATCTGCTAATAGTGGGTTTCACCTGAATAACTTTCTAGAACCTCTTTATCAAAATGAGCAGAGTGTGCATAAGTCTAGCTGTCCAAACTAAAATGGAATATTGGCATGAATTGTTTTTAATGTTAATGAGAAACAAAAGGAGAGGAAAAGGGGATAGCTTAAAAGAACCTTGACAATACCTATTTTGGCAATATCATAAAAAATGCAGGCCCCAAAAGAATATGCACATGTATTGAGCAGTTTTTGAGTACTGACAATGAATAGACACTGAGCCTCCAGCAAGTTCAGGGTCTTATGCTAAAGATGTGGAGGGCAGACACTATTTGCTAATGGTAAATGCCCCATATGTCTACACTCAAGGAAAACAATGGAAGGAAGTCCTCCCTCTATTAATTATTGCAATTTCACATGCTACTGTGAAAGTTGTACCTTGCACTTGTATTCTCCAGCCAGGGAGACAAATGAGATTAAAAGCCACCCTGTACTTTCCTACTAATTAAGACATTCAACTCAGGGATGGGTCTGCCCAGAGTAAGGGAAGCTTTTTTCCTAATTTTCAAATAGTTACCTGGAAAATCAGGTAATTATTTCCTTTGAAAGCTCATTCATTCATCAATATTGATTGTATCTCATATCATCATTGAACTAGGCACTGGTGATAGTAACATGAACAAGGTACCCTCCCTGCTCTTGACGAACTAACACACACATGCCCAGGAAGCTGAGGAGAAGGAACAGCCTGCCCCTTAAGGAGCCCCTTCATTTAAAGTGTCCCATTCACCACCTCTCTTATTAAGAAAGTCTCATTTACTTCTTTAATGGCTCTACCAAATAAATAATTGAAAACAGAGGGGGAAAATGTGCGTAAAATATTCCTTACTCTATAGTTCTCTATAGGGTATGGAGCAAGTTCTCCTAATTGCCCTTTTGATCCTCACAATAATCAGTAGGGAAGCCAGGATGGCTCAACATAATAAAGGCTATATGACAAACTTATGGCTAACATCATGTTCAATAGTGAAAAACTGAGAGCTTTCCCTCTAAGACCAGGAATAAGATGAGGATACCTACTCTCACCACTTTTATTTAATATAATATGAAAAGTCCTAGCCATAGCAATCAGATAAGAAAAAGAAATAAGACATCCAAACTGGGAAAGAAGTAGTAAAACTATCACTATTTACAGATTATATAATACTATATAGAAAAATTCTAAAGACTAGACCAAAAAACTACTAGAAATGACAATGAATTCCATAAAGTCACAGAATACAAAATTAATATACAAAAATCTATTGCATTTCTATGCACTAATTTTAAAGTAACAGAAAGAGAAACTAAGATAACAATCCTATTTACAACTGCACTCCCCCCCCAAAAAAAACTAAGAATAAAGTTAACCAAGGGAGTGAAAACCTATGCTCCCTCCAAAAGGCATAAAACACTGGTGAAATAAATTGAAGATGACACAAACAAATGGAAAGATACTCTATTCTTATGGACTGGAAGAACCAATATTGTTAAATGTCCATACTACCTAAAGTAATCTACAGATTTAATGCAATACCTATCAAAATACCAACAACAATTTACACAGAACTAAAACAAATAATCCTAAAATTTGTATGGAACCACAAAAGACCCCAAATAGCCAAAGCAGTCTTGAGAAAGAAGAACAAAGCTGATGGTACCACAATTCCAGGTATACACTACAAAGCTGTACTAATTGAAGAAGTATGATACCAACACATAGTTCTATAGAACAGGATAAAAGTTCCAGAAACTAACCCACACTTAATCCAAGGAGGCCAGAATATACGGTGGGAAAAAAAACTCAACAAATAGGGCTGGGGAAACTGGACAACTACATGCAAAAGAATGAAACTGAGCCACTTTCTTTTTTTTGTTGTTGTTAAGATTTTATTTTTATTTATTTATTTGAGAGAGAGAGAGCATAAGTGGGGTGATAGGCAGAGGGAGAAGCAGACCCTTCGCTTAGCAGGAAGCCCGACATGGAGCTTGATCGCAGGACCCTGTGATCATGACCTGAGCCAAAGGCAGATGCTTAAAAGACTGAGCCACACAGATGCCCTGAAACTGAACCACTTTCTTACACCATACACAAAATAAACTCAAAATGGATTAAAGACCTAAATGTGAGATCTGAAACCATAAAAATCCTAAAAGAAAACATAGGTGGTAATCTCTTTGACATCAGCCACAGAAATTTTTTTTCTAGCTATATGTCCTAAGGCAAGAGAAACAAAAGCAAAATTAAACTATTAAGACCACACCAAAATTAAAACCTTTTGCACAGTGAAGGAAACCATCAACAAAATGATGAGGAAACCTACTGAACACCCCCAAAAAAAAACTGATTGAAAAATGAGCAGAGAACCTGAAAAGATATTTTTCCAAAGAAAACATACAGATGGACAAGAGACACATGAAAAGATGCTCAACATCAGTCATCATCAGGGAATGCAAATCAAAACTATGATGAGATATCATCTTACACCTGACAGAATGGCTAAAATTTAAAAAATACAACAACAAGTGTTGAAAAGGATATGGAGAAAAGAGAACCCTCATGCACTGCGTGGGAATGCAAGCTGGTGCAGCCATTGTGAAAAAGAGTATGGAGGTTCTTCAAAAAATTAAAAGCAGGAATACCATATGATCCAATAATTCCATTACTGTGTATTTACCCAAGGAAAACAAAAATGCTAATTCAAAAGATATGCATACAATGTTTTTGCAGCATTATTCACAATAGTCAAGATATGGTAGCAACCTAGTTGTCCATTGACAGGTGACAAAGAAGATGTGATATCACACACACACACACACACACACACACACACCATGAACTATTACTCAGCCATTAAAAAGAATGAAATCTTGTCATTTGGATGGGCCTAGAGGGTATAATGTTAAGTGAAATAAGTCAGAGAGAGAAGGACAAATGCCACATGATTTCACTTACATGTAAAATTTAAGAAATAAAACAAAGGAAAAAAGAGACATACAAAAAAACCCAGACACTTAAAGATAGAAAACAAACTGGAAGTTGCTGGAGGGGACAGGATAGGGGGATAAGTGAAATAGGTAAAGGGGAAACAATGCTGTTTGACATCCCTACACTCCTTATACATAACTTAGCCAAGTAAATATTTATTTTATACAGGTAATAAAAATTATAATTCCAAATTTTAATCTTTTCTTCTCATGAGGGAAGGTAATACTAGTCTGAAGATTCCAAAGTGATACTTCAAATGAAATAACCCACCACTATTAACTCCTAATCTAGCTGATGGCAGCAGGTGACGGTCTGTACAGTGACCTTGTGTTCCCAGAATACGACAGCACACCTGTGGCAGGTTTCAGCACTGACACTCTCAGTGACACTTCCTGCCAGTTCTAGGTTATGTTTCTCTAATTACACAGAGGGGTTTTCTAAGTCTAATCAGTCTTGACTATGAATTTGAAAGGAGACGAGTCCTCAGTGATCAGGCCAGCTCTTAACCTTTTCTCCAGCTGTCATCCCACCAATGCAACCAGATTCATCTTCTCAGTTCTTGATGAGCAGTTTCCATATTCACTCTCCAAGCATCAGTGATTGCCAGTCACCTAAAGATAAAGATAAAACTCTTTACCTTGGAATTTAAGACTTCTACAATGTGATCTCAACCTTTTTTTCAATCCACTACTCCCCTTTGCATATACATAAGTACTGTGCTATACATGAAATTCAGTTGTATAAATCCATGCCTCTGCTCATAGAAATGTATCCACTTTAAATATTCTCTCCTTCCTTTCTTACAATTGCATGTACAAATTCTACGTGTTGTATCTAAATGCCACTTCCATTAAGACTTCCACTGATCCCCTCTGGCTAGGAATAATTACTTACATCTCTGAAGTTTAATGTTCCAAGTGTAACCTTCTTAAAGACTTTTTTCTTTTAACCCTGTAAGGTCTACTTCAGAACATAAGCTTTCTGAGAGCAGAGGCTCTGACAGTCTATCCCGCTTTACTCTCTTGTGATATTACCTGATATTTACTGAATTCTCACAATAAATCAATAAATATAGTCACAGCAACTCTATATTCTGTTTTATTCCTCATTGGAACAGACGTATTTTCTCTCTAGGGTCCCAGAGGAAATAGAATTTATCTAGCACTCCCTGCTATTACTGATTCCATTCCTCAGTGGAAAACCATCTGAGTGAGCAATTTCTCTGAAAGTACACAACGGGCCATCTGAGGGCTAGGGAGGCTTGTTTCCTTGGCAGCTGTCAGGAAGGTATGTTGTGGATTGAATTAGGAAAGCAAGAACCTTGCTAAGAAAATATTCACATATTTTGCTATAACAAATCAGTACATTTCATTGCATTTCCAGTCATAAAAATGTTTTATTTTGTAATTTTCATGTTAAATTAGGGTTCTAATTGTATATTACAAAGTAATAAATAAATATACTGATTAGCAATTGCTCTGTCTTGGGCAAGTACATCAGGCAAAGTGAGCTAGATGCATGAAAACAGGTGGTGCATGTGACAGGTGGGTATGGGGATGCTTCAGTGGAGAACCAGCTCCTGGCTCCTCACCCAAAGAGGATAGATGTATAACACTCATTGCCAAAGACCAATCGAAGATAGACTAACCAGAAATCAAAGCTCCTGGGGCAGCAAGACAGAATTTGAGATAAATAAGAATTATGGAAATGCATTATTCTAGTTATGAGGGGATCTGGCCATTTACTATCTCTCCAATCCAAAAAGGAACTTGGTCACCATAAATCTTATGATATGTGCACATGTGCAACCCTCACTTACTCGGGCAAAGCTCTGCAGTTTGTCACCTCTAAAGGGTAGAGCAAACTCAGCCACCCTTGGCAAAATGGTATTTTCTATTGAATTGCAACCCAAGAAAGCTTAAAAATTCTACCTGGTGGGGCACCTGGGTGGCTCAGTGGGTTTAAGCCTCTGCCTTAGGCTCAGGTCATGATCCCAGAGTCCTGGGATTGAGCCCCGCATTGAGCCGCGCATCGGGCTCTCTGCTCAGTGGGGAGCCTGCTTCCCTTCCTCTCTCTCTGCCTGCCTCTCTGCCTACTTGTGATCTCTGTCTGCCAAATAAACAAATAGAAATCTTTAAAAAAATTCTACCTGGTGCTTTTCTCCCATCTCTTCTCATCTGAGGAGATGACGTTTCAATGAAAAATACATGCTTATTGTCTCTTTTACTTTTTAGTGGTCTGAGATGACTTTTCCATGAACATCTGCTATCTAACAATCATTTTGCAAAGTAGATTGTTTTGCCCCCATTATACAGATGAAAAACAGCTCAGAGAGCCTGTTATGTAGCTCAGAGACCCACACGTGGTAATTGGCAGAGCTACCATCTGAGCACGGATAGATTTCTATAATTCCCTTGACTAAGCTTCCTTTAGTACAGGCATGCCTCTTCCCTGACTGGTGAGCTCTGAGGAGCCCTACTTCTTGAAGATGAAACACTCATTGATCAGACTTTTCAGGTAGGGTTACCAGATTAAGCAAATAAAAATACAGGATAATTAATGATTAACTTTTTAGTATAAGTACATCCCGAGAAATATTTGTAGCCTGTATTTTCTCTGGCAAGACTATGTTAAGGAGAACCTTTATTTTTTTTTAAAGATTTTATTTATTTATTTGACAGAGAGAGATCACAAGTAGGCAGAGAGGCAGGCAGAGAGAGGAAGGGAAGCAGGCTCTCCGCTGAGCAGAGAGTCCCGATGCAGGTCTCGATCCCAGGACCCTGAGATCATGACCCGAGCCGAAGGCAGAGGCTTTAACCCACTGAGCCACCCAGGCGCCCCGAACCTTTATTATTAAAGTGCCTTATGTACTGTATTCCCAGGAGACATGCTGGATCTCCATTTTAGATGGAGCTACATGGAAAACAGAGCTGCATGCATTTACTCATAGCAAATGCACTCCTTAAGGGGAATGATCATATCTAATTTCTGAATCCCCAGTTAGTACTTCGCAGGAAACTTCTTATACATAGAAGTATTCAATAAATATATGTTTAATGTATCTCCTAAAGTTAAGATAGACTTAGCCATATTTATATACTGTGGCAAAAAAAAAATCACTAATAAGGATGTTTAGACCAATAAAATAGCATATTAGAAGTAGATACAAAATAAAATAAATGAAATAAAAATCAAATAAAGGAAAGTATGGTAGTGAAAATGAATTTGGAACATGAATATAAAAACCTGAACCATGAAGACATTTGCTGCATATAGCAACATAGAAATATCTAGTTCTACCACAACTTCTGAGCATCTTGCCTGTTTCCAAACCTAGGAATGTTATTAATTTTGAGTAGACATATCCCAATGCCTCCTCCTTTTCTAGCCTCTGAGAAGGCTCAAGGATAAGCTTAACCTAGGAGGAAAGCTCAGAAGCTTGATTCCATCTTCGGGTGACTCAGCCTCACCTCTAGCTGATGGAGATTATATGTACATTGTATGTACAGTGGGCACTGGATCCTGCCATTGACCATGGCAGGCACTCATGGTGTCCTAAGTGAGACACATGGACTTACTTTCAGCAGCCCTGTTAAGGACTGAATCCTGTATGAACCCCAGTGAGAAATGCCTAGCTCCCTCCTCCATATGCCCATGTTTCAGCTGACAACCCGAATGTCATCATGCTGCCTTGTTCTGTAATCTCTATGTTCTTATGCTGATTATTAGCCAAGATGTTTTGTCATCCCCTCTGGGTACCACTCTTTTAGTACACAGTAAGTTTGCTCCATCTACATCTGTCTGGATCCTTTTTACCATTTTTGTACACATGACCTCTTTAGCATCCTTTTGCTTCCAACAGCTGGTACGTATTTCATGAAGGACTGTCCTCAAGACTTTGTAGCCCCGCTTGCCCACACCAAGAAAAGTCAGAGTGCATACGAACTTATATTCTCCTTATCTTAGGCAGTCTACCAGGTAAACCTTATCTGCCATTCCCTGGGGTATGATTTCCTTGTGGTATGACCTTCTTGTGGTCTAGCTTACACTCCAGAATTACTCTGTGGGATCAGGCTAAGACGACCCTCTAAAAGTCAGACTTTACTTGCTTTCCTTCCCTTCTTGCTCCCACACTACCTTACTGGTTTCCTCCAGAAGCACTTTCTTTTTTTTGTTGTTAAAGATTTTATTTATTTGACAGACAGAGATCACAAGAGAGGCAGGCAGAGAAAGAGAGGGTAGCCGGCTCCCCACTGAGCAGAGAGCCCAATGCGGGGCTCCATCCTAGGACCCTGAGATCATGACCTGAGCTGAAGGCAGAGGCTTTAACCCACTGAGCCACCCAGACGCCCCCAGAAACACTTTCTTAATGAATCACTTGTACATGAATACTTCCTTAGGTTTTTCTTCTAGGGAATCCAACCTAAGGCTCCCTTCTTCCTCCAGACTTGGGCTGTCACCTATTACCTTCTTGGCCTGGAGTAGGATAAGTCCAGAGTCCCCTGGCTTTGATCCTCCAAAGTAGACATGTTTTGTTACAAATCAAAGTTATTTCCACCGCTGCTGCAGGGATTTAGCAGGCCAGAAAATACAAGAGCAGCTTCTAATCCATAGCTGGGCTCTTCTTTTTTAACAGGAGATGCAATGGGTCTTGCATGGTCACACTAATCATGCAAGCAACGAGCTCATCCTCATTAGGAATGCCAAGATTTTCACCAACTGTTATTGATATTGGAGGTGTGCCATTGACTGTTATTTGAAATTTGTTCTTGGTACACTAATTTACTACCTGTCATCTTACTGCTATGTATTCATAAGATATTTGAATTTTCTTATTACTCCCTTTAAAACTCCCAAGACACTCAGGGAAAGAAAGGAAAAGAGTTCATTGTCCTGACAATGGGATTGGTTTCCAAAGAACTCTAACACTTTAATATTCACAAATAGTTATGCCCTGTGGCAGTCAAGTTATGAGATGGAGGGCTTAGAGGAGCAATGGTTCTTATCAGAAGCGAGAAAAGGAGGATGCAAAAAGCAAGACTTCAAGGCCATCCAGGGAAGCAGTGACAAGGCAAAGAGGAAGGACATCTAAAAGCTGTGTGACATTCAACTAAGCAGAACTTCCTTCTGGATTTAATGTCTATTTGTGGAAGTGTCACCTCTCTCTAAATCTTCCCCAGATGGAAATAGGATTAATTCTTCCCTCTTCTGTGTCCTTACAACCCACTGCTGGAACGGTTGGGAGCAATGATTGCAAGAGATACAGCTTCCAATGTTAATCTGAGCCCTGTGAAGGCTAGCATTACCTAATTTCCTTATTTCTGGTGTCAAAATAGAATGAACAATTCTTATAGTGGTGGTCTAAAAATGTATACATTGAATAAAACATAATGAGGTGCTATCCTTGTTATCAAAATATTACAGACCAAGGAAGGAATGGAAAAAATGAAAGAGATTAAATAATTTAGCCCAAAGGACACCTGAATTACAGAATGTTCTCTCTTTATGCTTTCTCCCCTTTCTCTTCATGCAATTAGACACACTAACATTGGAAAAGGGATATGGTTCCAAAAATATTATGTCACTCCCAATCATCACTGTATATGATAAATTTATCACTAGCTAAATCACTCTTTCAGTGTATATTTCACTGAATGAGAAAATTGCTTACTTTTTCCAAAGAGAAATTGCTTTTATGGAAAATTCATGGTGAATGGTACAAATGGCTGTCCATCTCAGCATGCCTCTGGACATAATGGGATAATTATACCTCAAGGGGACAACCAGGTAGGGCAAGAATGCATGTGCACTAACATGCTTATGTATGCTAAGGATGGGCCCAGGGTCATGGGGAAAGAGAGGTAGACAGAAAGTATTATCAGAAATATGTCTACCCGTGCACCCGAATGTTTATAGCTGCAATGTCCACAATAGCCAAACTATGGAAAGAAACTAGATGTCCATCAACAGATGAATGGATAAAGAAGATGTGGTATATACATATGTATATACCACATGAACATACATATACACACATACCATATGTATATAT
This sequence comes from Taxidea taxus jeffersonii, assembly GCA_003697995.1. Taxonomy (NCBI): domain Eukaryota; kingdom Metazoa; phylum Chordata; class Mammalia; order Carnivora; family Mustelidae; genus Taxidea; species Taxidea taxus. The sequence goes on from RCUC01148015.1 coordinate 17,285, forward strand.
AATACATATATTATATATACACAGTGGAATACTATACAGCCATCAAAAGAAATGAAATCTTGCCATTTGTGATGACATAGATGGAACTAGAGGGTATTATGCCTAGCAAAGTAAGTCAATTGTAGAAAGACAACTATCACATGATCTCCCTGATATGAGGAAGTGGAGATGCAATGTGGGGGGTTTAGGGAGTAGGAAAAGAATAAAGGAAACAAGATGGGATCGGGAGGGAGACAAACCAAAAGAGACTCTTAATGTCACAAAACAAACTGAGGGGGGCCGGGGGGAGGGGTGTAGGGAGAGGGTGGTGGGGTTATGGACGCTGGGGAGGGTATGTGCTATGGTGAGTGCTGTGAAGTGTGTAAATCTGACGATTCACAGACCTGTACCCCTGGGGCTAATAATACATTATATGTTTATGAAAAAATTTTAAAAAATATTAAAAAAAGAAATATGTCTACCCAAATGGAAGAACTCCATAGACATAATGCTGAGCAAAAAAAGCAGACACAAAAGAGTGCATCGCATTATTTTATGTATGCAAAGTACAGAAGCAGACAAAGTTACCCTGTTCTATTTGAAGTCAGGGTAACAGTTGCCTTTTACAGTAAATATAAGGAATAGAAGAGATAAGACTTTGTTTTTTTTTAATTTAAGCTTTATTTAAACATATAATGTAACCCCACCACCCTCTCCCAACCCCTCTCCCCCCCACCCCCCTCAGTTTGTTTTATGACATTAAGAGTCTCTTTTGGTTTGTCTCCCTCCCGATCCCATCTTGTTTCATTTTTACTTTTCCTTAGCGAAATAAGTCAACTGGAGAAAGACTTTGTTTTGATGATATTCTGTTTATTGGCCCGGGTTCTGGCTGCATAGATTTGTTGTTTGTGAAATTTCAGCCTGTTATAAACCAATGGGCACCTCTTAATATGTATACTACTCTTCATTAAAGAAATGGAAGAATATAAAAATACCATTGATATTTTTCACAGAACTAAAAAAAAACAAAAAAACAGTTCTAAAATTTATATGGAACCAGAAAAGACTCTGAATCACCAGGGGAAAGTTGAAAAAGAAAACCAAACCTGGGAGCATCATGATCCCTGACTTCAAGCTATATTGCTAAGCTGTGACCAACAATACATCTTGGTATTGGCACAAAAACAGACACATAGATCAATGGAACAGAATAGAGACCCCAGAAATTGACCCTCAATTCTATGGACAACTAATCTTTGACAAAGCAGGAAAGAATGTCCAATGAAAAAAAGACAGTGTCTTCAGTAAATGGTGCAGGGAAAACTGGACAGCCACATTTAGAAGAATGAAACTGGACCATTCTCTTACACTATACACAAAGGTAAACTCAAAATGGATGAAAGACCTCACAAAAGGATTTTGAAGGACAGGAACCCATCAAAATCCTAGAGGAGAGCATAGGCAGTATCATCTTTGACACTGGCCACAGCAACGTTTTATAAGACACATCTCTAAAGGCAAGGGAAACAAAAGCAAAAATGGACTCTTGGGACTTCATCAAGATAAAAGGTAAAGGAAACAGTCAATAAAACTAAGAGGCAATCCACAGAATGGGAGAAGATATTTGCAAATGACATTTCAAATAAGGGGCTGGTATCCAAGATCTATAAAGAACTTCTCAAACTCAACACCCAAAGAACAAATAATCCAGTCCAAAAAAATGGGCAAAAGACATGAACAGACATTTCTCCAAAGAAGACATACAAATCGCTAACAGACACATGAAAAATGTTCAACATCATTAGCCATCAGGGAAGTACAAATCAAAACCACAGTGAGATACCACCAGTTAGAATGGCAAAAACAACATCAAAACAACAAATGTTGGCAAGGATGTGGAGAAAGGGGAACCCTCTTATACTGTTGGTGGGAATGCAAGCTAGTACAGCCACTCCGGAAAATGGTATGGAGATTCCTCAAGACATCAAAAATAAAGGGCTTGTACTACTAGTATTTATAGTAGACCCAGATGGTACTACTAGGTATTTATACCAAAGATATAAACGTAGTGAAAAGAAGGGGCAAATGTGCCCTAATTTTTTAGCAGCAATGTTCACAACAACCATACTGTGGAAGGAGCTGAGATGTCCTTCAACAGATGAATGGATAAAGAACATGTGGTTTATATATGCAATCGAATATTACTCAGCCAACAGAAAGGATGAATACCTACCATTTACATAGACACAGATGGAACTGGAAAGAATTATGCTGAGTGAAATTAGTCAAGCAGAGAAAGAAAATTATCATACAGTTTCACTCATATGTGGAACATAAGAGCAGTAGCATAGAGAACCATAGGGGAAGGGAGGGAACTGAATGGGAAGAAATCAGAGAGGGAGATAAACCATGAATACACCTTCCCATTAAACTCTCTGGACTCTGGGAATCAAACTGAGGGTAACAGAAGGGAAGGAGTGGGGGAATGGGATAGCCAGTGATGGGTATTGGGGAGAGTACATGTTGGGATAAGCACTGGGTGTTATATGCAATTAATGAATCATTGAACACTACATTAAAAACTAATGATATACTATATATTGGCTAACTGAACATAATAATTAACTGTTTAACTAGTTTTAGATAGTTAAAACAAATTTTAAAAATAAGAGACTACTATTGACAGCTGGTTAAGAGGTGTTCTTTTCCTTCTCTTGGGCTGGCTATTTCTTACTTCCCAAATTTCAGAATGTTATAGAGAATCATTGTCTTAATAGAGGGCTTTCACAGAGTCCAGGGTTGAAGCTCACTTTGAAACTTATGATGTTGTCTACTGGAGAAAAGTCTCAGCAACACCACTTTTCCCCTTCTGACTCTCCCTGCAGGCATACATGTTATAAATTAAGATAACAATGGGGCATAACATAATGCCCTGGAAGATAAGGCCACTGGAGAACCACTGTGCTATGCTAGAAATTTCTGATGATCTCTTGTTAATGGGTTTTCTTGAACTGTTCTTGCTCGCAATACAGTGGTAAGAGCCAGGCTCTGTTCTAGTATATCTCATCAAATCTACGACGTGCCTGCCTCCATGCACATATATGGATATAAAGAAAAATAACCATAGTTTTCTGGATCTTTCTTAGCCTGAACCCTGCAGTCTAATATGTCATTCAGTTTTATGCTTTGATGTGTATTCTTCCTTGTATGTCCCTAACTCCTGACTCTAATCACTTCCCTCATACAAAGCTTTTCTATATAGGTCTTACTCTGTTCCTTGGAAACCTGGGTTCATTAATTTTCATCTTCTTCCCCCTAGTCACAGCCCTCCAGATCCTACAAAACCCTCTTATTAGACTCTCATTACCTCCATCTTAAAGTGCTCCCATAGGTTTCTGGAGAAGCTTTGATTACTTGCTCAGTATGTTGCCATGTTCACCTGCTTGGTGAGCCATAACAGAATGCCACACATTGGGTGGCTTAAACAACAGAAATGTGTTCCCTCACATTTCTGGAGGCTAAAAGACCAAGATCAAAGAGCCATCACGATTAGTTTTGGTGAGGAGTCCCCTTTGGGCTTGCAGATGGCCACCTTCTGGTTGTGTCCACACATGGCATTTCTCTGCACGTACAGAGAAACAGAATGCTCTAGGGCCTCTTCCTCTTCTTGCAAGGATATTAGTCTTATCAGTAGGGTTCCATCCTATGACTTCATTTAACCTTAATTATCTCCCTAATAGTCCTATCTCCAAAAATACAGCAAGGGTTAGGGCTTCAAATATGAATTCGAGGAGGACATATTCATTCCATAACAGCAATATCACCTCTTCTTTAATTTTCCTTTAACATTTTTGGAGTCATATGCTCCATTAAAGTGTGATTTTTTCTACTTGGGAGAAATCATTTTGGAGGATATAAGATTATTAGCCTTAGAGCAATTAATGGGATTTAAACTCAGCATAACCTTAGAAATGCATTTATAATAATATCATCAACTTTGAAATAATTATACATCAGTGATTCTATCATTAGCTGCCAAACCTCACACTAATCCAACTTTCTGTAGTTATATCCTCATATACATGTGTCCAAGCTCATGGTATGAAAAGAGCTTCAGTTATTCCTTGCTCTTCTTCCAACTGCACACGAGGGTAAGGTTAGTGAAGATGTTCTCAAGATGGTGACAGTAATGGAAGACTGGCATAGGCAGATACCTGGGCAATTGCTTTGTCTGAAAACAACTGACCAAACCTTAGCTTATGAGGACTGTAACGTGCTTGCTTTTAGGGAATGCTGTGCAGCTGCTCGGAAACATTCACCATGGAGAGAAAAGGAAAGCCAGATATACTACATGCCCTGGCTCAGCTTAAGAGGAGAATCAGAGGTGGGCTCCAGGCCTAGCACCTCAGAGATACACCGCGTCTCCCTCCCCATCACTTGCAGTCCTGGGTGCATGTCAAGGTTCAGCTGCTTTGCACATGCTAGGCAGGATCATTATTCACCATGCAGCAGAATCAGCTTGTATTTTCTCTGAGCAGCATATCCTAGTGACAATAACTCCTTTTTTATCTGACAAACAACCAATTTCCAATAGTGAGGATCAGAGTGCTAACCACTTTGTAGGCTTCCGCTGTTAACCCTTTCTTATACACAGAAGTCCACAATCACAGAAAGTTTCAGGGACACTTACCAAAGGTAAGTGACAAATGTCCAAAATTCAGGCCCTTGTATATCTCCTTAATTATTTTTGCCTTAGACATGTCACTCATAATATTATTTATGTAATTATGGTCTTTAAATCCATTAATTCTTATATTACTTTATTTAAAAATAAAATAACTGCATCATTAATCTAAATGGAAAACTAGCATTTCATCCCCCATATATATATATGTACATATACATATATATACATACACAAGGGGAAAATAAACACAGTAAAAAGCAAAACAATATTACTGAAATCTAAGTTCAACCATCTATAGAAGATTTTGAACCTGAAGACCAATTTTTCTTTATCTAAAGAAAAGAGACAATTTTTTGGATGATGTTCAAGACAAGCAGATATTCTCCTTGCTTCAATCAGAAAGACCAAAGGAGACCCACATATAATCTGCTCTACTTGATGCAATGCCATTAGGGGCATATACATGAAGTGCCTACATCATCATTTCTCCCAAGTTTATGCATTACCTCATTGACTAATTATCTATATCTCAGTTTCCTTATCTGTAAAATGGGTTTATATTAAATGAGTTGGTATGTAATACAAGGCTCTTTTATTTGCTTAGTTGTCATTATTATTAGTATTGTGTTATTGTCATTACCATTCTTCTTATTAACCTCCCAATAATTATTAGGTGCATATTATGTGCAAAGCACACCTGACATGTGACAAAATATCCTGGATTCATGTCCCAATATTTAATAAACAATGAGCCAGACCAACTTCTTTTTTTTATTTTTATTTTATTTTTTTATTTAAGCTTTTTTTTTAACTTTATTTAAGCTTTATTTAAACATATAATGTAACCCCACCACCCTCTCCCAACCCCTCTTCCCCCCACCCCCCTCAGTTTGTTTTATGACATTAAGAGTCTCTTTTGGTTTGTCTCCCTCCCGATCCCATCTTGTTTCATTTTTTCTTTTCCTACCACCTTAACCCCCACCCCCGTTGCATCTCCACTTCCTCATATCAGGGAGATCATGTGATAGTTGTCTTTCTCCAGTTGACTTATTTCGCTAAGTGAAAAAGTGCTCCACATCACTGGGCATCAGGGAAATACAAATCAAAACCACAATGAGATACCACCTCACACCAGTCAGAATGGCTAAAATGAACAAGTCAGGAAATGACAGATGCTGGCGAGGATGTGGAGAAAGGGGAACCCTCCTACACTGTTGGTGGAAATGCAAGCTGGTGCAGCCACTCTGGAAAACAGCATGGAGGTTCCTCAAAAAATTGAAAATAGAGCTACCTTATGACCCAGCAATTGCACTACTGGGTATTTACGTAGTGATCCAAAGGGGCACGTGTACCCGAATGTTTATAGCAGCAATGTCCACAATAGCCAAGTTATGGAAAGAACCTAGATGTCCATCAGCAGATGAATGGATAAAGAAGATGTGGTATATATATACAATGGAATACTATGAGCCAGACCAACTTCTATTTTAAACATTAAGTAGCTAAGATTCAAAGGTGGGGAAAGAGTCTACTTAAGGTCATATGGCTACTACTTTCATTAAGTTTACAGAATTCAGGTAAACAGAGAATAAGATGTGATGCATTTGTTTGAACAACCTCAAATTTGTTGTTAACATGTACTTACCACCTTTTGTCTTCTAAAACATCTATGTTAAAATAAAAAGATACATGAATTAGGGGAATAGGCTGGGAAGTGTTCCAATGCTTAGCATGCTGTTTCCTTCTGCTCTCTGTTTCTTGCTCCATAAGGCTCTCCATGCCATTTTAAACACCTACAGGGACACTTTGGTGACTGAACTTGACAGAGCACACTGTTTATTGACACGATCATCTAGCACCATCAGTGGACACTGCCATTGGCATCTCACGCATCACAGGACACACCTGAGAGTCTCCAAGACAGTGGAGGAGGCTAACAACTCTCCTTTTCCCCAGCAGTACAACACTGATGGAGACACAGTACTTTACTGACGAAAGAAAAATGGCATCTTAGTCCATTTGGGCTGCTTTAAGAGAATACCCTAAAGTGGGTAGTGTATAAATACCATTGCATTGGGGATTAGAATGTCAACATATGGATTTTTAGGGGAAACAAACACTCAGACCATAGCAAATGGCTTGGCCACCCAATATTTAAAAACAAGCAAAGAAACAAAAACTTCTAAATTAATTTGGAATTCTGAACAAGAGCATATCAATGATCAGAGAGGTAGGAAAAACCAGCTACACGCCTAGCATCCTTGGTTCTGAGTGGATGTGATGATGCTAGAACGCCAAGCAGCTAAAACCATGTCCTACTGAGGACATAGGATTTTTGGATGCTCTCATCCAGTCTGGTCCCTGTTCAGCACATTTGAGTTTGTACAATGGTCCAAAATTATTTATGTGCCATTTCTACAGAAAAGGATCTTCTGTATTTCAGTCCTCCCGGATCAAAGCAAAGCAGGGTAAAAGGCAAAAGCAGAAGAAAATAAATGTGTTCCACTGAGAAAGCATGAATACGATGGAGAAAACATCTTTGCTATCCCAGAAACCATTCATGACTGCATTCTTTGTACTACTGAACAGGGCAGCAGGGGGATATAAATGTGGTAAGGCTAGATCTCAGCCTCTGAAGAATATATGCACGAATTGAAAAGCTGCTAATTAATTAAATGTTAATCTAATGAGGAGAGGTGGGTGAGATAAGCCCACAAGAGATTTTATACACAGTACATCACACAGTGTGTATTCGTACATCTAATTCCAGCCCTTGAATGTCACAGATGTCTTTGAGATTCTAATGAAAGCTCTGATTCTAATGAAAGCTCTGATTCTTCTCTCCGGAAATATATATATGTGTGTACAATAGCACACATACATTTAAGGTCAGAACCTAACTGGAGCCCAGATCTAGAACCTCTTCCCAGGATAAAGAGACATATGTTTGGACTCAGAAATTAAATCACTTTGCACTTGAATATGCTTGGTAGAAATCAGTTAGCAAGAATGGCATATATAAATAGATAACCATACCAGAGACCTAAAAATACTGAGTCTGTAACAGGGACTAGAAGCAAATTAAGAGTTAAAATAGACAAAGAAGAAAAGTGATAAATTGGAACACATTCATAAAGTTAAACAGACAATCATAAAAACATGAAAAATATTTTATGAAATATTGAGGGACTGAGTAAGTTACAGAAGAATATTTCTGAGCCCATTTTGTAAAAAGAAAAATACATTTTATAAATATAACATATTTATACATGTATGTTGAATTTGCATAAGAAATGTATTCAAGGATGCACCAAAAAATTTTACAGCAGGAGGAGGAAGAACCCTTAGATTTTTCACTTTTCTTTATCATATGGTTTGAATTTTTATCAAGATGGTGCTGTATCTGAGACCAGGAGAGACACAGTAACAATACAGGAGTATTGTTACTCCTGATGTACACAGACTCCAACTATGCTCTTGCTTAAGAGCAAGAAACACCAACAACTATGCATTAGGAACATCCTACACTTTCAGCACTTTGAGTTTTCCCAGAAGCAAACCCTGAGCCAAGGATTTAGGAGCAAGTGCTTTATTAAGAAAGTGTCTCCAGGAGAACTCAGCAAGGCAGTAAAGGAATCAAGATGGGGAACAGAAATAAGCCAAGCAAGAGGTGATTTCAGGCAAGCTTTGCAAATCAGCCTGATCCAACAGTGAGCTCTGGAGTGTAAATCATACCTCAAAGTGCCCTCCATGGATGCAAAGAAGCTTGTTTTTTGTCCTTCCATACTAGTCACTGGTAGCCTATATGGGTCGCCTGCTGTGTGGGGGCTCAGGGGTTATAAACTTCTGGATAGTTCCAGTTCTCCGTGTCAGTTAAAAGACTCCAGTGACCCAGGGCAATTACCCACAGGCTGGAGCTATAGCTATTGGCAGCCAAGCACACAATAGCTGGGGCCATGTGCACAAAAGAGGATAAAAGTATCTGAGAAGAACTAGATGGGTAGATGGGGCACCAACCACAAACCTACATTCAAAATATTGTAGCATCCATGCATTCAATAGCTATCTAACATGAAACCACTACCCACATAAACACATTAATCATTTGAAAAGTGCTTATCCCAAAAAGATACGCTATAAGTATAAAATAAATACTGATTCTGAAGACTCTGTAAGAAAAAAAAAGAAAAAAAGAATGCACATCTCACTAATAATCTCTTCATACTGGTTACATATTGAAATAATACTATTAAATATATCATTACAGAATAAATAAAATAAATTATCAAAATTAACTTGTTTCCCTTTACTTTTTTAATGTCACTTCTAGAAAATTTTTTTTTACTTTATTTAAGCTTTATTTAAACATATGATGTAACCCCACCACCCTCACCCAACCCCTCTTCCCCCCACCCCCCTCAGTTTGTTTTATGACATTAAGAGTCTCTTTTGGTTTTTCTCCCTCCCGATCCCATCTTCTTTCATTTTTACTTTTCCTACCACCTTAACTCCCACCCCCGTTGCATCTCCACTTCCTCAAAAGCCTATGTGACTTACACTGAATTTCTATGAAGCAGTTTTGATACTGTGCTGGGTGTTGGGGATACTTCAATGACCAAGACTAACTGGGTCTTTGTCTTCGTGATGTTTATAGTCCAGTTTATAGTTAGTCTGTCTAACTAACTATAGACAGATAGTTACCACTGTCTGTCCAGTGGTAACAGACAGGAAAAGGATGGTATCATTTGTTTTAAACAAGATGACAGAAATAACAGTATAGACAACCAGGAGGGAGTTATATCACGGAGACTCATCAGGAAAGATGTGGCTAAAGAAAATTCTCTTAAACCCAAAGACAGGGACAGGGAGTGAACCATGGGAATATCTTAGATGGGGTGCAAGAAGGAGGATTTGAAATGTCCAGAGGTAACCCCAGGTCACAGGAACATCAGATGGTGGGGAAAACATCTATGAATTGCTTAGCTGTATGGTTATATTAGTGTAAAGATATTAAGACCACCAAAGTAGTAAAGATAACATAAAATGTCCCTCAACCACAGACACTTAACTTGGCACACACAATTGACCTCAACAACAACAACAACAACAGAACAAAACAAAACAAAAATCAGATTTTGAGAGGCGATTGAGAAAACAAATTTTTTCCTTTCCCGAAAAACATTCAGACTTTCACTTCAGCAAATAATGTCCAAACTATTTGGAAAACTAAAGTTTAAATAAAGGCAACAGAACTTCTACTCTCATGTTAAGGTGAAAAAAATGTAAATTACTAGAATAGGCTTTCAACATAATCGCAATAGCCTATTTATTTTCTTCTCAAGTGATTTTGAAGTGATGTTAACTTGTCATTGAAAACATGCAAGAATTTTTAGGGGAAAAGATTATTGAAGTGCTGGTCTTCCTGATTTTCTGAGATGAAGTCAGAACAAAATGCTTTTGACATTTCTAATACTGAAATTATTAAGACATATTCCTTGTTACATAAAAATCTGGGGAGCTCCTGGGTGGCTCATCAGGTTAAAGCCTCTGCCTTCGGCTCAGGTCATGATCTCAGGGTCCTGGGATCGAGCCCCGCATCAGGCTCTCTTCTCAGCAGGGAGCCTGCTTCCCTCTCTCTCTCTGTCTGCCTTCCTGCCTACTTGTGATCTCTCTCTGTCAAATAAATAAATAAAATCTTAAAAAAAAAAAAATCTGCCCCAAGAAATATAATTTTAGTATAGTCTATTATATTTTTGATAATATGTAAGCATTTAATACAAAATTGTTAAAGTTGACTCTCCTTTCTTTCTTTCTTTCTTTCTTTCTTTCTTTTTCTCTTTCTTTCTTTCTTTGCAATCTCTACACCCAACACGGGGCTTGATCTTACTACTAGAGATCAAGAGTCATACATTCTTCCAGCTGACCCAGCCAGGTACTCCTGACTCTTCTTACAAGGGGGAGCATAACTTTCTTCATATTGTTTTAACCAATGGAATGCTAACAAGCCCCAAATTATGTTTTTTTTTAAATCTAGCTTATTTCATATTTCAGTTGAAATGTATGCCAAAAAAATAATTGGTTTAACATTCCAATTTATCCTCTTAAAAATTCTTATAACTTCCAAATCAATATTTTGTGGTAAATTTAGAACTGAAATTTGAAGGTGAAGAAAGTCTTCAAAACTTAGGCTTTTTTCTAAATAAGAGAGCATCAAGCAGAATTTTTTATCATAGAAAAGTTTATAGGGATACGATATACCTAAAGGTGATGACAGTGATAACAGATATTTATTCATATATAGTCTATTTTATCCAATAAATCCTTACTGGGTTGAAGGTCTCTGGTACTATAACTATAAATAAGACACCCTCCCTGTGATCCATGAAGCTCACAGGAAGTTACGGGAGGACCCACCAAGGCCCAGTCTGGAGCTCAGTCTGGAGCTTAAGAAAAAGTTAGAAACATTGACTCTATCTGAAAGAAGAGAATCAGAAAAGGCTTCACTGAACAGGTGATCTCTGAACTGTACTGTGAAGAAGGAGGAAGGCTTTCATTCCTGGAAGAGAGGATATTACGAGGAAAGCCACCGCAGTGGGAAACTACCTAGAAGAGTCACTACCTATTAAAATTAAAGCACCATGAGTAGTTGTATGTGTCTAGAGAATTAGAATATATGAGGCAACTTTGGACCAAAATGCTGTGGGGAAGACTTTGAAATTTAGTCTTTATTTCATTTTTTCTTTTTAAAATGTATGAACACGTTTTTGGTACATGTTCTCTGATTCTGTTAGGAAAGGAGCAAATAAGTAGCCAAGCTTCATCTTTTAGCTTTTCTGATCACCTGCTTCATCCTCAGTAATTTACAAGCTTTGTGTTATCTTTGTTCTTTCTGCTTTTCTTTAGGGTGGTTATTGATTTATGAGCAGCCTTAATGTGGCTCTTTCAGGTATCCTGAATCATTCTGACAGCAGCTCGGTAAATAGATCAATTTCTGCCTTTAAAATTTGATGTCTCCTGTCCTAACAAACCATTATTTTGGCTAAACTCAGGAATTCTTCAGCCTTGGCAAAGTATCACTAAGTTAGTCTCCAAAGGACTGAGGTAATATTATTCTTATTATGTCAAGTGGAAGTAATCCAGCACACTGGACCCGATTAAAGGTCACTTTTGTATTGTGATAACTCTGCTGCCAGTAAACGATGGGACAGGATTCTTCACCAGCCTTGGCTAACTGTGCTAATATCCTCTTAAAGGAGGGTAAGAGTCCTGATCACCATCCCCATACACCACTATGAACTGACCTTTCAGCAACCTAGGGTCAGCAACTGTTTGCATATGTAAATTAAGGTCAACATGATTTCAGGAGTCGGAATTCTAGGTCCTTATTTGCATTTCCTTCTCTTTGTGGCGAACACACACTGCTAACATGTACTTTTTTTGCACCTTTTGGTTCCTTAGAAAAAAGAACCTGACATAGTGGAAATAGAAAGGATCTTACAGGAGCACCTGGGTGGCTCAGTTAGTAAGGCATCCGACATTTGGTTTCAGTTCAGGTCACCATCACAGGGTCTCAGGGTCATGAGGTCCAGCCCTGATTGGAGCCCCAGGAGCCCAGAGGAGCCCTATGCTCAGCAGGGAGTCCACTTGAAGATTCTCTCCCTCTGCCCCTACCCCAACTCACAAGCACATTCTCTCTCTCTCTCTCTCTCAAATAAATAAATAAATAAATCTTCTTTAAAAAAAAAGAAATTATTTTACAGGCAAAATATCTTGATTCCATTCTTTGTGCCTTTATATAGTTAGCTGTTAATGGCATTAGGCAAAAGGTCATTTAGTGTTCTGAAATTTTTCTCCTCTCTATAAATCAGGGGCAATGTTTTCTACCTTAGGGGCCATTGCAAAGGATGAGCAATACATGTAACAGTTTTTTGTAAATCAAGCAGCTGTTTATAAAGGTAAGATATTGCCACTAATAGTTAACCTGCAATTCCAAAAGGATAGGGAACAAAACACAATTATGCAAATACTACCATTCTAAAATTGCCATCAGTTAAAGTTGTCTAAATATTCTAGGAATATGGAGCACACTGTGTTTTTGTGAATCATGTTTACGGCCCCATAGCAGAAGAATAGGCAGGTTAAAAACAAAAACAAAAACAAAACAGGGGCATTCTTCAAGGTCAAAACATTCTCTGACTGTTCTCAGGTAGGTGGAAAGTGATGCTCAACCTCATTCAGTAGAGATAAATGCAAAGTAAAGCAATATTCATATATTGTTCAACAGACTATAACCTCCTTGAGATTAGCCCACTTCTGTTTCTCTCGTGGGAGTCAGGCTACACAGAGGGAGGTAAAATTTCTGGCTTGTTTCTCCATGAAGAGTCTAAGCATCAATAAGAAACTTTCAGAGAGGGAATCCTTGGGTTGCCCAATAATGCTTGTAACTGGAAGGGCAAAATCTCTAATTCTTGGGTTTGTATTAGGAAGCTCAGTGGGTTTAACATGTAAGCTACATTCTGAATTGGCATAATCAGCTGGAAAAAAAATGTGATGTTATTTTAATCTCTGCATATATACCCCATTCTGTTTACTATGTGGCTCCTCTCAGACCCCAAAATCTAAGCACTGACCCATGAATCTTAAAAAAAGATACAGCGAATGTCATTTGGGCAACAAAGGAATAGGAGACTTTAAGACCTTTCATGGAGTTGGCCTTGTGGGTTTCTGAGCTTGGTGGCTTGCAGGGGCTCACATTGTACCTGGCTGGGGTTTGTCTCACATAGTCTAGATAGAAGCTGTAAGTTACTTTTAGTAAGTGCTGGGCTAGATCAGTCACTGCAGCTTATGACTGCTTTGTCCTGCGAAGGGTCGCTAAAGCAGAGGTGAGGTATAACACAACCACTCAAGTCTTAATCAAATGCCTGCAGGGCTGCCTGGGAAGGTTCCCAGGACACAGCTGCTGTTACAGCTTGACCTTGAACGAGAGTCACAACTTCACCTGCTATTACAAGGGAGCTGGGGGCAGAATTGGATTATTTTATACATTGGTGAGCCTGACAATATTACTTGCTTTCAAGTTGCTAGGCACCCTGTATTTAGGACCACAGAGAGTGATGGCTACAGTTAAAGTGACTTGTTCATGGGTTCAGAGAAACTGCCCACCACATGTATTCAGGGTGACTTGCTTTTTACTTAGTTCTAACAATGCCTTTAGATTTCAAACACCCACACTGAGATTTTGCCCATAGAAAGGTCAGTTTTGTTTAAAAACAAATAAAAAATAAATGAGAGTGATTATAAAGATAATGTGGCATCTTCTTGAGATAAAAGAAAAGTACATTTTAAGGAATTCTTGCAGACAAATAGATTCTGGATAATTTTAAAAGTCTATGCTTGAAACACTAACATCCATCAAAAAATTAAGCAATAACAAATTCTTCAAAAATTATTCTTTAGTCTTCTGACAAAAGAAGGGTAGATTGATTTGATTTAGCTAGAAGGGGAAAAAAGAGCTCTTTGTAAAAGAAAGGTTAAAAAAAAGAAAGTTTAAAATTTTATAATCGAGACAGATATGAAGGGGAAAATTAGATATTAAAGGCCATGAATAATGGAAATAAGAGAGAAAAGGAGATGTGCCCAGGTTAACTGCTCTTAAAGAGTAAATCAGAAGAAAAGGAAGTTGTCTTAGCTGTTAAGAGGTTTCAAACAGTTGACCATAGCCCAGAAGAATTGCATAGAGGAGGGACAGAAATCACCAAAGCAGAATGAAGTATCTCCATCAGAGAGAATCAGGATCCAAGATCTTAAGAAAACATGGCCTCAAAAAGCTGCTGATTGAAAGACCATAGCAAACCACCTTGGGGACCTCACTTTAAATACTGAAGCAGCTTTACCAAGTGGTTACAGGAAATCTGGACGGACTCAAGAGGACAAGATCTCAAAAATGAGCACAAAATCCTAAGCACATTATAAGGTAACATTTAAAGTAGTACAACCATTGTAGGTAGAGGTGTACATACTCTCTGTATCCTTAGGTATGCTCATACTCACAAATGCCTCCCCAGGCCAGACAAAAGCAATCAGTGCCTCCTACTGGCATTTTCCCACCCTAGGATTAAACCAGAAATAAAACAGCAACATTCTAGGTCTTGTCAAGTTTTTCTTTTAACTGAAACATATTTCTGGCCTCACAGAAGAAAAAGATCTACTTTCTCATTATAAAAATAATGCCAAATTTTAGACAATAAAAATTATTTGTCCCTAAAAGATAATAAACAATAAAAGTTATGTAAGTGAGAGTCTGTGATCATAAAACTAGCAAACAGACCCTCTTTAAAAGGAATCAGAAGATTCAGAGGAAGTGGTATCGATCTGTTCAAAAAAAGCAAACTTGACTGGGACTCTAATGAAACACAAAATAAAATAAACATGTTTATGGAATAAAACCACTGCTAATATCACCAAAGCTTTTCATAAGATGAAAGACTCCAAGTGGAAGATTTGCCAATTCCTCTCATTTTTGGTTGAAATTATTTAACATCAGCCATCCTTTAGAGAAAGCAAAATTCATCCATACAGCACAGGAAAAGCAGGTAGGTCTCCCCATCCTCACCTTCAACTCCTGTTCTGCACCTCTTACAAGGTGTCTTGAGTAATTTAATTTTCTTTGGTTACACCTACAAAGCCATCCATCCATCCATCCATCCATCCATCCATCCATCCATCCCTTAATCAATCCATCCACCCATCCATCCAGCATTCTTGAGTATATGCTCCATCCCAGGCCACGTGAGTGGAACTTATTCCTATAATCTACTGGGTGGGGGTAAACAAGTCGTTATGACACAGTCTCTAGGGAGTGCATCCACAGCTAAGAGGCTCCTAGAAACTGAATTGGTTGGGCTGCAGCCAGAGTTACAACTTCTGCGAAACACTAGGGGTTAGTCCATCTTTAGTCTTTCCAGCAATGGCCATGCACTGAGCATTAGTTACTATATTTGTTCCCTGGGAGATCTGTGAGTTGGATAGGTGTCTGCATGAAACAGACAGTTGGTAATAATGGGAAGTAACTATTTCCCTTTGACCTGCCCCTTTGTTTCATCTTTTGCAAAAATGGCAACAATCTACTTCTGGCAGACTGCAGTTGCTATCTATAGGACAAAGAAGAACCTGCTGGGATAATCCTTTTTCTCTTTTTCAGTTCACAACTGCAGGGGAATAGATTCCAAAAGAGGGTGCGGGAAATATACAGGCAGGACAGGCTCCTGGGCCTGCACAAATCCAATCCAACAGGCCTAGCCCTGGGTTGTGCCACAGGCACCATTTCCAAGTCAATGTTAATGTTTCCTTGCCTGTGGCATCAATCCTGAACTGTTTACCCTGACCTGCCCCGCACACATTCCTGTTTTTAGAACTTTCTGCTCTCTCTTTCAGTGGACTTTGCCTCAGTCTTCAACTCACCTAACACTGTGCATTGCTCTCTGGGCTCTTAGCTTGATACTCTTCCCTGGCCATGCCTTTCTCGTGGCCAAACCCTCTGGGAGGCTCTGGTGGGTCAGCATAGCCCCTATGGAAATGACTGGGAGAGAAGCACAACTGACCAGATAGAATTGATTTCCTATTCCCTTGGAAATAACTTGTAAAATAAAGAATTCAAAAGACAAAAATCACTTTTTTTCCAGGACAAGTATTACCCACAGTGCCATAACATTCTGAAGTGATTTCCAAAACCAAAATAGCTTATGAGCGAGCACAAATGCATGTGGACTGTAGTTCTGAGGTTTTTCCACAGATCTATTTGGACCATTAAATGCTACCCATCTTTATAAAAGACAAGATTCTGCCTATTAAAGTTCAGATGAGGCATTAGTATATAATATTAGATCTAATATTAGAAGATTTATCTGATGTAATATGTTGGTAATAATTTTCAAGAGCTTATGTTTATTACTGATACAAAGAAACACTTCTGTTTATCCCTGAATCTCTCCACATGGCTGTGATGCAATTGCTTTATGAGGCCATATGCAATAAAGATTATAGTGTACACTGGAGGCTGCCTGCCTATCATAGAGACATCAGCTACAGAGTTAGAATAATCTGCATTAGATGTCTTCATCTTAGTCACTTGGGTGAGATTCTTGGCCTTGTGATACTTAGCTGTCCCCATTGTAATAGTGGACTGTGAGTACCTACCTAATAAAATCATTGAATGAGAAGTAGAATGGCTCAGAGCCTTTAGCAAATACTACCTCATTAAGTATGATTAAAGGTAGTTTAAATATCTGTAGTTTAAATATCTGGCTTTATGCAACTGTATGCACATACTTTCTAAGAAACATTCAACAAGAATTTCTGAAGCTAGCAATGGGCCAGCATGAAACCCTTGATGTGGACTGTTTTGGGCAGAAGGACCAAACAAATGAAGCCAGGATGAAATAAAAAGAACAGAGAGGCCTGGACCAGAAATAAGGTAATATATTCCTAGTTACACCTTGCTAAGGGTTTTTGTCCTAGTGTAATATAAAATGAAACCATTGTTATGTATTTGAGCTTCTGTGTCAGTCCAGCTGTATATCTATAGACACAGATATGTACCAACACCTTTTACTGCCTTCATAAAATCCCTATTTTAAAGCCACTCTTTTAAACCACTGAACTCAGATCCTTTCTGTCTCATCCCTGCACTTGTAATTATATATATGTTTGCTTCTTTCTTCTCTGCATTCCTCACGAGATTGTAAATTCCTTAATGACAGGAGCCGTGGATATGTCATTCATCAGGGTATATCAAGCACCTAGAATACATAAGACCCCTCATAAATGTCACACGAATAAATAAATGACTATCCAAAGCATGAGAAGGATTTTGATTTGGTAATTTAACACAGAGGGAAAGAAAATGCATACATTTTCTAAGCAGGCTTCCCTTGAAGCAAACACCAGGGGCATTTTGTCTGTAGGATAAATATAGCCTTGGGAGTGAATATAGGTAACTGATTTGATGAAGTTCTTTGGCAGAGTCAGATTGATGTGTGCTCAACTGACACTTAAACCCCAGTGTTCCCCAGTATAACTCATTAGAAGGTTTATTTTAATATTTCCCATTCAACTACATTGCAATTTGAGAAAAATTCCCATTCAACTACATTGCAATTTGAGAAAAATTCTCAAAAATAAAAAATACAAGCTTTCTTTACATTGAGTGGTTACTGTGGGCTTTGAATATTGGACTTAAATACTAGCTCATCTACTTACCAGCAGTGTGATCATGAACAATTATCCTCAATTAGCCACAATTTTCACATCTGTAAAGATAAAATCAGTACAACTTCCTTAGAAATGACAAGAAGAATAAATAAAATAGTGCCTGCAAAGACTTTTAGCCTGATACTGACATGTATAATAAATATTAGCTACTTGTTATATTATTGATGGATTATTCCCTATAATTCTAATCCTATGTAATCTAATTTGAAGGTAACATCCTTCATTAAAATTATCTTTTAATCGATAATCATCACACATTTATTGAGGAACTACTATATGCCAAGCATACTCTGGGATGTAGAAAAATACTGTTCACTCAGACCTGGTTATAACAACACTTTCCAAAAAGAGTAAAATTCATATTATGTGAATTAATAAACTGGTAATGAAGAACAACAAGTGAATCTAATTAAAAACTGACATCACCCATGAAGCTATTCTAGATTAGGATACATTTTAGCTAGACCTTAATGTATTTTCAGATTATTTCATCTCAACTTTCTAAACCAAGGCACTTCCAAAATGTGATAAGTATTTACATGCTAAATTTGACATAGAAACCTATAAAAAGAAACCTTTTTTTAGTAAATTCTTGTTATTTCACCTTGCAGTCTTTTCTTTTATTTGGGTGATTTATTTTCATCATTTTGAACATTGTTCTTATGTTGTCTGGCTGCTACGTAGACTTGTATTTTTACTATGCAGAAAGCAGGGTAGAAAAACACAGAAAAATATAAGGAAATAAAAGGAGTAAACAATCTCAGAATATCTACTTGCTCACTTGTTTTTCTGGTTTGAGGAGCAAAGCATACTGGGTAAACAGAAATTGATAATTCCAGCATCTTCCATTTTTCACCCTGAGACAAATATACATCAAGTCTCTACCACATACTAGGCACCATGCCAGTACTTGATGAGGAAAAATGACTCCTCTCCCCAAGACGGCAGAGGAGAGAACAGCTAAAAGAATGGCTTTTGAAATCAGACTATGAGGAACGACATAACTAGTAACTGTGACTTGAGAGAGCCCTTCATGGAGGCCAGCTATGGACTTGGGTATCAGGCAAATTTGAGTTCAAATTCCAGAATTTCCACTTTAAGGCTGTATGACCTTGAATAAGTACTTAGGTATCTCTAAACCTCTGTTTTCTTACCTTCAAAGAAGGACCCAAGAATCTAATTTTGAAAGTTGTAAGGATGAAACATGATAAAAATCTATAACATGTTTAGCACAATGCTGAGGTCATGTAAAGAAAATGCTAAGCTCATTCTCTTATACACTTGTGCCTTTTCTTCCAGATACACTTCTAGAATCAAAAGGAATAGCTGGGAGAAAAAAATCAACTTCAGTTAAAAATCTGGGATAATTACTGGCATGTATCACTCCTTTGAAAGGACAGAATGTATTTATTGCTATGAGTAAAAACCATAAACACAGCTAAGTATTTCCAGCCAAATCTCTAGCAAGAATAGTTGGTCAGTAACTTGGCATTCTATCTCCACTGTAGATTTAATGACTCAAGAATTCAAAAGAATGGTAAGTTTCCCAAATAGCATGCAGCACTTGCTGAAGCAAGAGCTGAATATTAGTTTCAACCAGATCAAATTGTTCACCATCTGTTTGCAGAAAGGTAAAACCCATCTTCCTGTATAATAGATCAACAAGGATTTAAAGAAAAAGGGATTGTCTCAAATTTTAGCATCAAATGGATATGTTTATGTGACCAAAAATTGCACATAGGGAACAAATAAAAAGAGATAAAACAAAGCAATATAAACTTTGAAATGTTTTTCCAAATCTCTCAGAAACATTCCATTTGGTTTCATGGAAGAATATAAAGCAACAGTGAAGAACATATTTAATATAATTCCAGATAATTCAAGTAAGTTTTGTCATTTTAGGCCTCTAACCTACAAAGTGCTATTTTTCTCTCTCCCTATCTTCAAAATCATTGCAAGTCTTAATGACTTTTGTACTATGCATAAAGGATGAAACTTCTGTATAATATTTTATATAAAATTAAGTAATCAACTTCCCTGAAACCAATAAAATAGTAAAATAAAAGGCAGAAAATAAAATAAGGTCTTTGATAAGCTAAAATTCAGCCACACCTCTAAACTTTTCCATGAAGAACAACCTTATAACACCATAAATATTGGATCTGGGAAAACAAAAGCGGAGATGAGGATGCCTTGACTATATCTAACAAAGGATGAAAAGCTTTCCCAAACCTTCCTAGAGGGAAGGATCGTATCTGCTACTGCAGACTGACAAGTCAGAGAGATGAACTAGGAATATAAAGACATATGCCAGGTGTTGATGTGTGAAGGAAGGAAGGAGAGAAGGAAGTGAGAAGGAAGAAAAAGCAGGTGTCAAACAGCTCTGTAAGTGCTTCAGAAAAATAAACACTATGTAACTACTCAAAAATACCTGTGGCATAGGGGCTTACCACAAGAAAGCCAGGAAGCACTTCTGTGAGCTCAAGGTAAGTTTACTATTTATAGTAAGAACAGCACACTATGAAACTTGATGGTAAACATACATAAAATTACTTAATTTAAAAAAAATAGCGTCTACACAATGAGATCTCAAAGAGGAAATTCAAGGATTCAAAATAGAAATGACAAAGCAAAGGAATAATGTCAAAAGTAAAAGGGCAGGAGCTATTAGCAGCAGGGATAGCAAACTCATTTTCCGAACTCCCAAATATCCTCAGAGAAACCAAAATGACAACAACAACAAAAACAAAAAACAACTGTAAAACAAAAGACAAAACTCAGAGAATTCAAAGAAATCTACAACCTACTTGAATTAGCAAGTGAATTTAGCAAATCATTGGGTACATGAACGATGTACTAAACCAATTTTATATACAAACAAAAAAACTAGAAAATGAAATTCAAGAAGTGATATAATTCAGTATAATTAAAATTACATTATACCTAGACATGAATATAACAGATATATAATATCATTACACCGAAAATCACTAAGCATTTCTGAGAGGTATAAAGTACCTAAATAAAGAGAAGGATACGAAAGTTCATGAATATAAAGACTCATGTTGCAAAAATGTAAATTATCCTCAAATTGATATAGAGTTTCTAGAAGTCCCAGTTAAAATCTCAGGTTATTTTCAGTTGGCAAGCTCATTCTAATAATTATATTAAAATGCAAAGTTCCAAAAGTATCTATGACAGTCTCTTATTTTTTAAGTATTTTAGTTATTTATTTTAGAGAGATAGAGCAAGCACAAGCAGGGGAAAGGCAGAGACAGAGGGAGAAGCAGACTCCCCAGCAAGAAGGGAGCCCAATGCAGGGCCTGATCTCAGGGCCCCAGGATCATGACCTGAGCTGAAAGCAGACGCTTAGCCAACAGAGCCACTCAGGTGCCTCATATCTAATATAGTCTTAAGGATGAAGATCTAAGAGTAAGTTAGAGGATTTTCACTTGTACTTTTATACATCAGGACTTGCTACAAAGATACGGTACAGTAACTAAGATACTGTAGCATCAGTACAAAGATAGACAAAAGACCAGGGAAATAGAATATTCTACAAGCAGACAGATTTATGAATATTTGATTTAAGTAAAAGAAGTTACTTCAGAATAGTGAAGGAAAGGTAGTCTTTTCCTTAAAAACAGTGTTAAGTACATATCCAAATGAAAAAATGAAGTTTGATACCTAACTCCCAACATACACAAAAATCAATACCAGAGAGATCTGTGTATGAAAGGTAAAATAATAATGGTTTTAGAAGATTTTGAAACTGCATACATGACTTTGGGACAGATGAAGTTTTCTGAACATGAAATAAGAAGCATTAGCCAAGAAGGAAAAAAATTGGAAAATTAGATTACATCAAAATTAACGTTTGTTCAGTAAACTATCCCATTAAGAGATGGAAAAGGCAATCCAAAGAGTGGGAGAAGATATTTGGACTAGGTGTATCCAAAAAAAGGATTCAGATATGCTGTAAATCAGTAAGATTAATGGCCCATCATCCAAAATAGGTAAAAGACTTGAATATATTTACAAGAGGGTATCCAAAATAGCAAGAAGCCTATGAAATGGTGTTCAATTTTATTTGTCATAAGAAGATGCAAAACCACAATTTTTTACCACTCTATACCCATTAAATTTATATCTAAAATTCCAAGGATTGACAATACTATCGTGTACCAGTCGCTACAGGCAGAGTTGTAATTGGCACAATCACACTGGAAAATTGTCAATATCTACTAAACACTGAAGATATGGCTATCCCAAGATCCTGAATTCAACTCAATGTTTAAAATCAACATTATTCACCAAAAACATATGCTAGAATGCTATCCAGAATAGCCTCCAACATCTTAAATGTCATCAACAGTAGAATGATAAGTCATTTATGGCATAGTCCTATAAACACATACTATATAGCAATGACAGTGAAACAACATACTGCCACACACAGCAGCATGGATAAATCTCATAAATATAATCTTGAAGGCAAATATGCATTCAAGACAATATGATTAAATTTATGCAAAGTCCACAAACAGGAAAAATGAATTTATGATGTTAAAGTAAATACAGAGGTGACCCTGGGTAGGAAGATGGTGGGGAAGTGGGTAGCTTCTAGAATGTGGCCAACATTCTCTTTCATATGTAAGTGGTAGCTAGAATGGTGGGTTCTCTTTATGAAAATACTTTGAACCATGTACCTATGATTCATATACTGTTTAATATATCTGTTATACTTCAAAAATTGATGTTAAAAAAGTATTATCTCTCCATATATATAACACTTCCTGCTTTTCAAAGTTACATATATCATTTTATTTTTTTAAAAAAAGCCTGTCCACCTGATAAACCAAAAAAAGGAAGTATACACCTTTTTCTTCAAATTTGCACTTTTGTGAGAACTACATTACTAAAATATTTTGAATTTTTACTACCTTGAATTGTGAGATTCAAGCTTTTTTCTTTTTTTTAATTGTTATTTATTTATTTTAATTTCTTTTCAGTGTTCCAGAATTCATTATGTACCACACCCAGTGCTCCATGCAATACGTGCCCTCCATAATACCCACCACCAGGCTCACCCAACCTCCCACCCTTCTCCCCTCCAAAACCCTCAGTTTGTTTCTCAGAGTCCACAGTCTCTCATGGTTCATCTCCCCCTCCAATTTCCCCCAACTAACTTCCCTTCTCCATCTCCCCATGTCCTCTGTGTTATTCCTTATGCTCCACAAATAAGCAAAACCATATGATACTTGATTCTCTCTGCTTGACTTACTGCTCAACATAATCTCTTCCAGTCCAGTCCATGTTGATATAAAAGTTGGGTATTCATCCTTTCTGATGGAGGTTCTTTTCACTACATCTGTATTTTTGGGGTAAATACCCAATAGTGCAATTGCAGGGTCAGAGGGAAGTTCTATTTTTAATTTCTTCAGGAATCTCCACACTGTTTTCCAAAGTAGCTGCACCAACTTGCATTCCCACCAACAGTGTAACAGGGCTCCCCTTTCTCCACATCCTCTCCAACACTTGTTGTTTACTGTCTTGTTAATTTTGGCCATTCTGAGTAAGGTGGTATCTCAATGTGGTTTTAATTTGAATCACCCTGATGGCTAGTGATGAATATTTTTTTCATGTATCTGTTAGCCATTTGTATGTCTTCTTTGGAGAAGTGTCTTTTCATGTCTTCTGCCCATTTTTTGATGTGATTATCTGTTTTGGGTGTGTTGAGTTTGAGGAGACTCAAGCTTTTTCATGTTAACTTGCCATTTATATTTCTTTTGCAAACTGTTCTCACCTTTTGCTCAATTTTTGCCTCTTACTAGTATTGTTTTGTTATTTGGAGGCTCTTCATGCAGTAAAGGAATGAATGTTTTGCAATGTGTGTATCACTATGATCTCCATGTGACCTTAAGAAAGTTATTTACTGTCTTAAGCTTCACCTTCTTCACCAGAAAATCTGATGGGTAATAATAGTATCAACAGTCCTGAAAAGATTTCTTTTTAAGGATTACATAAGTACATAGGTGACATGTACATCACAAATATTTTCCAATTTTTCATAAATTTTTGAATACCAATTGAGTGTAATAAGGGCTCATGTAGGTGATAAAAAAAAAAATTCATTTCTGCCACTAAACCAGTGTGCTGGTCAGCTGTCAGTCAAAGCACCAGGAATCCCAATCCTCCTCCCTCCCATTTCATCTGTCACTTCCTGCTATTGACTTCAGCTCTTCAATGTCCTTCAGGGTGGTTCTTTCCTTTCCATCCTGAGGGTCACTGACTGCTTTCAGGCCTCTATCTTTCCTAGCATAATATTCTAATGGCTTCCCAACCAGTCTCTCTGTGTCCTTACTCCCCAGTCAATTCAACTTCCTACCACTAGATGGGTTATTCTAACTGCAGCTCTGATTAGGCTAAACCCCCTATTTCCCATAACATAGATTCTGTTCATTTTATCAGATCACAAAAAAAGAGCCATGATTTGGTCCCTAGTTTTACTCGGAAGCATCATCTCTGAATGGTTCCCAATTGGCCTTTAATATTTCAAAAGTTCTAAAATACTAGCTTTTTCCTAAATGATCCATGACATTTATGTCATGTGGCTTTGCATAAACTCCCAGGTCTTATCCCATCATAGTACCTGCATAATTGCACCTGTATCATTTGTTCATTTATCCATCCAACTCACTACTCTAGGATCTACTAAAGAGCAGACTATGTGTTTGGATCATTATCCCCTGAGCCTCAATGGTCAAACATTAATGAGTAAATGAGTGAAAAAAAGGAAAGAACATAAGATTGCCATGCTTTTCAGCAATATTCTCAGAATGATTTAAATAGGAACTCAATAAAACTTAAGATTAAATTTTCTAGACAGATGAGATGAATCTCAATAAACTCTATAGCAATGCAGAAACATCCTTTTCTAGATGGTTGGTATATAGGTAGGTAGATGATAGATAGATAGATAGATAGATAGATAGATAGATAGATAGACAGATGGAGAGATAGAGAGAGAGAGAGAAAGAGATTTATTTCATACAATAAGAAACAGACCGGTGCTTTAATTCATATGACCATTTCTGACAGGGATTCAAATGTCCTAAGCTTAAGGGCACTTGAAGAATATATTCTCTTTGACAGTCCTTTGTTATTATTCTCACAAGACTGATTCATCCCTTCAACTTTCAAACTGCTCTTAAATCAGGGTTATAAGGTTGAAGGAAAACAATCTATATTCTATTGTAAGTAGTTATAGAATGCACATTATAAATGGTCTCATTTCTTCTTTGGGAAGGACAGAGCCCATCACTTCTCTTACTGCCTAAAGGCTCTATTTTAGAGCATATGTAATTGAGGATTAGCTCACATAGTACAAATTCACCAAAAAACTTAAAGTGAGATAACATCTATGTAGCCCATGGAGAGATAAATTAAGGTCCTCCTGTTATGATATAGAAGATCTGGGGATGCCTGGGTGGCTCAGTGGGTTAAGCCACTGCCTTCGGCTCTGGTCATGATCCCAGGGTCCTGAGATCGAGTCCCACATCGGGCTCTCTGCTCGGCAGGGAGCCTGCTTCTCCCCTCCCCGTTCTGTCTGCCTCTCTGCCTACTTGTGTGATCTCTGTCTGTCAAATAAATAAATAAAACCTTTAAAGAAGATCTGGAGACCTGATCCTGAGAAAAATGACTAGAACCCAATCTACAAACATAGATCTGTTTCTCCTAGGAATGTAAATTATGCATGCATGGTATATTTATAATATCTATATTATTTTTTCTAATATTATT